>VZUA01049074.1:0-11129 GCA_013401035.1 Horornis vulcanius
CTTTCCTCCCAACAAGTTTCCACTTGTGGAAGTTTTACCAGTAAGCAATTTCGTCAAGACCTTCATCAAGGAGCTGGAAGCTTTCTCAAAAGGTCTTGGAACTCCATGGAGGTGTTGTCCTGCATCCCTTGTGTCAGCTCTGCTACGCACACCAACAGGCCTGGTATCAATATACCCATAAACCACCGAAAAAAAATCAACATTCCTTGCAAAAAGAAAACAGCGAGGCTCTCGTAACCACATCTGTCAGCATTTGGCTTGTAAACAGCAACCAACTCAAATGAAAAATGAACACTGGCACCTTTCTGAAACCAACAGGCTGTGAGTTTATGAGAAATGCAGAGCAAATTAAGGATGAGATCAAGCCCAATAATACTTCCAAAGAGAAATGAATCACTGACAAACCCCACAGTGGGAAGAAAAAACAGCGCAACACTTTTTCATAGGAGTGAGTAAGTGAGGAAAATTTTGATAGCGTTACCAACTTCTGCAGGAAGAAATGCTAGGTCATGTTAGGAGAGCCCACTAAAAAAGAAATTGTATGTCTAAAAAAATTATCTGTAAGAGAAGGATGAGTACAATCTCCAAGAAAAATACTATTAGATCTACTACTGAAAAATAAGCAACTTTGGTTTATGTATTCCTGTCACATCCTCCCATGATATTCAGCAAAAACAGCAGCAGCAGTGTCTTGCATTACACAAAATGTTGGACTATTGCTGGTTTATTGTGAGAGTTTGGAGAATTTTTGTTTCTCAGTTTTTCATAGGTCTGACTTCTTGTTCTCCTTGCACATAAAGAGATTTTTTTCCCTGAAAAATCTTCAGAAAGCGGGCTAATTGAAAAGAGCTTGCATAAGTCCACGGAAAACTACAGGCAATTACAGAAAAATTGTAGCTGGTCATTCAGTCTGTAACAAAACCAGATATTAAAACAGTCAGCCCAGACCAGTTATTATCCCTCTTATTGAAATATCCTGCAGCCAAGTCTGTGAAAAAATACCACGTGGGGATATCCCAGCACTTTATGATGCCATCTACAGACCAAGGAGGTTGGATGCTGGATTTTTTCACTGCCTGCACGCTCTGGAGGGCAAGGCACGAGGCTGCTCACTCCAGTTCCTGATGGAAAGACAAAAAAACCCTCCTTCCTACACACTGGCTGCATCACCCTGGGCTCGACTACAAGCTCATGGAGCTTTGCTCCTCCCTCCCTCTGTTTCTAGAGCTCCCAGCTATTTTATTTACACAGTTGGGCAGTGACCGCTGCCTCGAAGGAAGCGGAAAAGTCAGGAATTCATTTCACATGAACCTCTGAGCCAGCACACAGCAAAAATCTTCTCAGCAGACACAGTGGAATGACAAGAGTTGGGGGAGAAATAATGGGGCAGCAAGATTTTGGGGGAAGACATGAAAAATTAAGATAACAGAGTAAAAAAGCAATACAAATGAAGAAAAAATTCACAGTTCAAAGGACAGCATGAGTGGAAAAATGCATTGTGTTACAAGAAAGCTCAGCCTAGTCTGTGAAAATACAAGTTGTATGTGCTCACATCATCAGAATGATGAGATTGACCGACTCTAAGCTACTAAACATAATAAACTACCATTATTCTAATTTTCTTCTGTATTTTAGCCAGTTTCCATCACTCTCAGAGAGATTTCTGCAGCAGCATCTTTACATCCTGGTTAGGAATAGATGAAATTGTTTGTGGAGTTTAGTATGTAAATAAACTATACTGAAGAGTTGGAGAGCTACTAAAACTGTATTTCCACCTACACAAGAAATGTATTTACTGAGTTTAAATGTGGGTATTTCCAGCCTTTCAGGGTTTCAAGATGAGATGACTCAGGACTGTACACATTTATGCTTATAATTCAAAACAGTGTCCTAAGAGCCTGAGAGGTTTATTAGCTATTTCTGTATTCTTACCACAGCCAAAGGGCTTCATGACATGCAGAGAGTCTACCTGTAGTCTAGGGGGTCGTTTTGAGCAAGGCATTAACAGGTTAAAAATGTTGTCACTGCCTCTGTACAAATAAAACTAACCCTTGAAAACAAAGACACTTCTTTCCCTCACAAGGCCACTACTTTAATCAACAAATGTGACCATGAGAGCTATCACCATTCAGACTGGCCCTCAAAGTGAAACTCATCACACAGCAACATTCCACAAAGTGGGACTTTAAACAGGGCTGGACAGAACGTTTATAATCCTCTGCCTGCTCACTATTAAGAAGTTACTTTGAAAACTTTTCCCTTCCCTGTGCCTAAAAGAGAATAAACTCACCCCCCTCCAAAACACCAAACCAAGAGCAAAACAAAGCCTGGCTCTTTTTTAAGTGGCACTAACACCATTGTTTCCTGCATTAGTGGGACTTGCCCAGAGATCAGTAGGCAGCAGCTACACGAGGATGTAACGGAAGCAAAGAGAAGCTGTGCACAAAGCAAGATTAGGCAGAGTGACTAAAACCCGTGAGCTGTGCAATTAAAATGTTGACAGAGACCTAAATCCCCCTAGCACCTTTCTCCTTTCCCATATCGCCCTTTCTCAACAGAAAGCATTTCATCTAATCATCAAAGAGATTTTGGTGTTAAGACTTCAGCTGTCATTTCAAAAGTTAAGCCTTTTCAGCTCACTTCATGATGTCAGTGATATTCCAACAGAAACATGAAATGCCATAAATGCTAAGTGTAATCTCATCACAAAACACACAAAGTAATCCTTGTTCCTACAGCTGGTTTACTGCCAAATAAAAAACCTCTGCAAAGAGTACAAGTGAATTAAATAATCTGAAAGAGTCCCGCTGTAGTTAGTACTGAAATTCCAGATATCACCTGTCCAGTTAAGAAAAATGGATTTTCAGCCTCAAAACTTGATTTGGAAAGTATGAGACTCCTTCTTTTGTAGCCAGTCAGCTTTAAAACTAGCATTTTATGTAATGGACATGTTTCCTATTTCAAAAAGGCAGAAGAATGCTACTGTTAGATACAACAAACACACTTAATTTTCACATCTCTCTTTCAGGCTTAATTTCCTCCATGCAGATGCTGCTGCAAAGGAAAGAGGAGAAAGGAAAACTGTAGAAAACCTTTTACTACTAGCTCAAAGTCTGGCTCATTGAGGAACTCTTAAGTACTTCAGACCAAAACCTCTTGACTGATCTTGCATTACTTATTTTCAGTAGCTGGTGCTAAAATCCTGAGCAGTCAGATCTGCATTCCTTCAAATAACTTCTGTCAAATACACACCAGTAAGCTCAGGTTTTCTAAAGCAGAATGTCTCTACTTCAGTATCAGACTGTTCTGACAGTATTGCATCTTCTCCAAGGCTTGCTCTGAACTTCATGGAATAACCTCTCTGTGCTACCAGATGTGTTGCACTTACTCTAGGAGTAGGTTATTGCCACCCCAAGGTTTCAGGAGCTTTGTCACGATGAGAAGCAGAGCTCTGGGAGGTGAGTGAGGCTGAGAAAGATGTGTCCACTTAAAAACTCCACAATAGTATTTAGAGAGTAGGAAATTGTGCTGGTTTCAGACAGGATATATACGGGATAAAGGAGAGAAGATCAGGTTTTAAATGGAATTGTTAGCTACCAGAAAATTTCTGAGTGGTATCTGATCTTTCTAGGAAGAAGGTGCTATTTAGCAGCACATTTGCAGAATCACACTTTGGAGCACAGGTAACCCAAATAATGCTATTTGCACAGATCCTTCTTCCTAAGGGTAGGAATATTCTACAGACCCTGCAAGAGGGTTCAGGGTTTCAGCTTTTTTTGTATTAAAATCTTAGCACAAACTTGCAAAAAATGATAATCACCTCTGACTAGAGATACAGAAACTGTGGTTCTTCCAAATTATAGAAAATTGCTTTTGCTGTCCAGTGATCTTTCAAGGCCAAAATACATCATTCATTGTATCATTCCCAAGAGGTATCATTCTTGGCACACGACCATACTGGAGTGGAAATTTCCCGGCACTCCAGATTGTATCAACGCAATTTGTCATTGAGCAATAATTCTTTGCATGCAAATATCTGGAGAGACTCCAATCAAAACTGTGTAAAACGCTCAGCTACAAACATTTTAATCTTGCAGGCTGATGTGGAATGCTTGACTCGTGGCCCAGGCCTCCCTCCTCAGCATGTGCACTGCAACCAGTTTGCCTGTCACCATGTCACATTCATCATTAATGTTGTAAGGAGAGGAAAAAAACTCAGAAGTTTTTATTGAGATCTGCTTATCTAAAGGAATAAGACAAAAACAAATATCACCAACAAAACCCAAACCAAGAATATGACTTTTTTCTTGTTCGTTTTCATGGCCATAGCCCTAAATATATAGCAAATCCACAGCTGTTGGATTTATCCCTGCATTCTCTCCAGCTGAACATGTGTTTTCAATCTGAGTTTTAAACATTTCCTTTTTTTTTTTTTTTTTTNAAACAATACTTTCTAATCAGAAGATGGTAGTAGACAAGATATTCTATTTTTAAGACACTCTGGGAAGGGGAATTGGCTCAATCATCTGCGAGGACTGCCAGTGGTGCAATCCAAGATGACAACTTCAGTGTCAAATTGTAAAGTTGCTCACAACAACATTTAACTAAGAATCTGGTTTATACCATGATCTCAATTTTTCCCATCTTTTTTAGATGCTAAAACATCAATCATGACAACTTATTATTTAGAAAATGTTAAAGTTAAAACATTCAAAACTCCATACACGTGGGAACATCATCAAGAAAAAACACACATTTTTAGATAATATAGAATTACTTATGGGATACTATGAAAGCAAGGAGAGAAAGAAGAATACTGAAACTATCAAGTGCTTCCCCAATTAATTCACTTTCTTATGTATATCTTTTTATCCAGAAGTTAAAGATCAGAATCTTAAATATTCGTAGTAAGACATTTACAGTAATGAGGATGAACATCTGTTGCAGCTAATTTTTAAAAGTACATGAAGTGTATGTTTGAATTGTGGGAACTTTTTTTTCTCTCATTTATCACATCATCTCACATGGAAGCCCAAAGAAAGCAAGAAAAACCTCACAAAGTCAAGTCTCTTTCTTCAGTTGAGAACTTGCTGAGATAAAACACGTTATTTCTCCCCTAACACATACATGAAAATTCCTTCTCCTTCCCTCAGAAGAAGCAAGTTTCAGGTGAGCACTATTCCCTGCCAGCATTCCTGCCCCCCTTGCTGTCCCCTCTCAGAGCTGTGCAGGCACTCCTGGCAGTGCCATGGCCCAGAGGGCTGTGACAGACGTGACAGACGGTGTGGCTGGCACCTCACATGTCCCCAAGCCTGCCAGGCACAGCAGCACCTTGTGTTCTGGGAGTATTCCTGTCCTGGATTTCCAGGGGCTGGGGAGTCTCTGGAGGGCTGTGTTTGTTGGCTTTTGTGTTTGGACTTGTTTGTTTGTTTTTCTTTTTCAAACCTATCAGTATTTATTTAGTATAAGCTCTAAATTGGTTGCTTCACCTCCCCCTCCTCCTCTTTTGAGTATGCCTCTAGAGGCAGAAAGCCAAAAAAGAATGATCCTTAGGTGTGCAACAATGTCATGCCTTAACATGCTTTTCAGCAATTTACAGTTTAACCAGCAGTCCTGTAGCTTATATTCTTAAATCAGCCTTTCCTCTGCCAAACAAACAAACAAATATATAGAGAAAGAAAGAAAAAATGAAGAATTTGTACATTTTAATATTTTTTTAAATTGTAAAATTTGAACTAGTTTTTAACTTCTGCTCAGGAATTTTATTAGATTTCACTTTATCAAAATAAAAAATTACAGGAACAAAGATGCTTATAAAGACTTCTCTTACATAATTATGTAGGACAAAATTTATAAAAATACTTTGTTCCTATTTTCAAGGGAACAGTCACAGGGTCAATAAAGAAAAAGACATTCTAACTTCCTTGTCACTTTAGCTTAGAAGACAGAAGAACTATTCTGAACTGAATGAGAATCTGAGCAGCAACTCCATGTGTTATTATAGCCAGGCTCTGAATTAAATACCCCAGAATTCTGTCCACAATTTTAATCTCCTTTGATTCATATTTCTTGCACTAAAATAAACACAATTTCCCTGTAGGGGAATCTAACATCTTTCACGTGGAAACTTCAGTATTTTGTCAGAGGATGAACCATTGAAGAGTAGACAATCTCTTGTGGTGTTGTGCCACTTAGTTTTACCCACCTAGCTCAAATTAATTGCCGAGACCCCTTCACAGGACATCAAGCAAGCTGTCAGACAAAGAGAATGCTAAAAAAAAAGCCACTTTTCCTACACTGCAGCCTTGCAGGTCTCCAGGACTGGAAAGCTCCCAAAGCTGGCAGAAGATGCTGCTTCCATGCTGACAAAATATGGGCTGGTAATTGAATGAGGGGACCTGCCAGCCAGCTGATGGCAAGGGACCATGTGACCCTCTCAGGGCAGCTTGGGGACAGCAAGAGCTGGCCAGAGCTGGCCAAGCAGCTTAGGAGGAAAGACCTGATTGTGCTAAAATGCTAATGCAATAAAGTCCTCAAGATACCAGAAATTTATAACTCCCCCCTGCCAAGGTTTGTATATAAAGATTACTTTAACTGGTTCCTATTAGTCACTAATTTAATGAGTGTCAGGATCCTCACACTAAAAACACAGAGAGCTTTATCTTTTGCAGAAAACCCCAACAAAACCAAACAAACTTCCCCCAAAAAAAGCCCAAACAAGATGAACACCACATTTTATCTCCCTACACTTCTCATGGTGAGCTGTCAGCTATGCTTAGGCATTGAGAGTCACCTCAGGACAAGGGAATGGCTCTCTCCTCAAAACTGTTCCATGACAAGAAAATTGTATTTACACACATAATTACAGAAGCTGAAACAAGGTTTCTGATATTCTCTGTATGCAGAAAAGCATGGCAAGGTACAAGTTCTTCACAGGAAAGCAGCTATTTGAACTGTCCTCTCCTTACTGAAAAAAATACAAAAAAAGCATCAGACTTCAACTATGCCAAGCAAGAACAAAACTGCCTGTTACTTGCTTCTCCAAAAAGCATTTTGCTCGAAGCCTTGAATGCAAAGCTTCATTTGGGTTTACGGGCATCACGTCATGATTTCACCAGCGCAGTGTGCACCCGGTGATGTCAGTGTCTCTGCAAGTGCTTATTAAGCAGGTTTTATCAATGGATTAAGAAGCAGCTCAGCTGCCAAGAGGAGCAAAATAAATTTTAGATCAAAGCATATAATCAACAGACAGAACAGGTGACTAAGTACCATCTGTCAGCATCTCGTCCATGACACAGAATGGGTACGAAATATAAAAAGCAATGGTGTAGACATTCTATACTTCCTCCCTCTTTTATTTTTTATTTTTGACTCTTATCATCAGCTAGTGTCAGAGTTGAGCATGTGCCAGATAAATTAATCCAGGGGCCAACACACCATACAGGCCAATATTTATTTTAAAATATTTGCATTCCTGAACTGGCGTGGCTTCTCTCGGTGCATGGTGATGCTGACTTTTCTGAAATCCCCAGTTTAGGCTTGTGCTGAAGGAATTGCTATTCCACCCTAAGTCAGTCGGCTTGATTATTACAGATGTCAAATTGCTCTCTTTTATTTAAACTAGTGAGAGAAGAGCAATTTAGTATATTTTCCAAAATAAATAACATGAAAAATAAGTGCAAATATTCAGGCTTCAATGGGTAATAAAGACAAATCACTCAGCACAGAGCTGACATTAAAAAATGCTATAGTTGCACAAAATCTTCTATTTATCTCTTCTTGCAGATTAAAAAAGAAAACTTATTTAAATGAGAAAGAGTAACAACTGTGTGAGTTTGGATGTTGCCAAATGCATGAAGGTTTTACTCATTCTCTTACAGCAGGGCATCCCACACAGGAGATTCCCGATGTTTCTCAGCAATATCAGCCCTCCAGTCTGCACCAGCAGCTCTCTGGACTGGGTGAGATTCCAGGGCAGTTTTATTCCTGAAAGCCCTCAGTTTTATCCCAGACTGGGGGAGCACAGTGCTTTTCTAGCCCAAATATGCACTGACCTACAGCCTCCTCCTGAGCAAAGCCCCCTCCCTGCTCTCCAGGTTGAGCAGAATACCTGGGAATCCTGCTCAGATCTTTGCCTTAGGGGATTCTGGAGTATGTTATGGCATAGATCAAGTGGGAAGTCTAGGCCCAGGCAACAGCAGGAAAAATCCTACTGACTTCACCCAAGATTGTACTGTATGAGGTGTTCAAACAAGAAAATGTGGGTCTGAGCTGCCCACAGCAAAATGTTAAACACCAGAAAGGAAAATGAAACAAGGAAAAACAACACAAGCTTGTACTCCCCAGCAATTTACCTTTCCCCCCAGAATCTTGTTCAGCATGAGCTCTTGGCTGTGTAGCTCCATCTGTGAGGATTTTCCTGAGCCACCTCTGTCCTTTTGTGCAAGATGAACTCAGGTGTTTCCTCCCCACCACTTCTCCTCAGTTTTCTGTTGTCATTAGAGGCTCTTGGCACTACAGACAAGTATGCAAAATTTCATATTTTTATATGAATAACATTAACAGACGAGCAGGTAAAATTTCATCAAGGCTCACTAGACTTTTTCAAAAGGGTGCATCCAGGTCACCTGAATTTCATGTAGGAAGGCAAAGATTGAGCTGCTTTTTGTCTGCAGGGGGAAGCTGTTGGAGGATTCAGTTCCCTCTGCTTAAGAGTTTCACTTTGGGCTTTTGAGGGCAGGAAGGAAGATGGTGAAAAGGATGAAGATGGCAGAGGGCACTTCATTGTTGTAAGACAAAAACATCATCGAAGAAAAGGCAAAGAGCCTCTTAGAAACACTGGAAAAATTGAGAACATACTATTCCCATCAAAATGCAAAGCCACAACAGGAGGACTAGAGGAAGCTTCCTGCTCAAATGTGAAAATCTCACTATAATTTTTGTAGCTCAGACTAGTCAAATTTAAAAAATATATAATCTCTCCCATATGGCTGATAATTTACTGTGGTCGATATTATAATACACATTATTATCTCAACTAACTATTTTGGTTTTAATAATCTTATTACAGTTTTATTTCCTGAAAAAAAAATTAATCTTCAGAAATTTGCAACAATTTTACCAATACACCTGCAGGTAAATTTCTAAGATCTACTCTACAGTGAACAACATATTCTGCTCATTATAAATGTTTCCCCAACCCCCAAGGGTTCCTTTCAAAACAAATTAACCTATTTTCTGAGCTAAAATAGAGTGAATGCCAAAAGAGTTTAAATTCTTCAAGCTGCTGGTCTACTTGAGAAATCTTGATTACCAAAGGTAGAAAACCTCAAACTTCTGGATCTGGCAATAAATATAGAAAGTCAAATGATCTACACTTCTTATGGTCTATACTAACCTAAGATGATCTATGATATTTTTCACTCCATATTCATTCAGGCTACTGATTTACTGCAAAAGATTAAGATGCAAAAGTCCAGCCTGCAAATTCAGAAATCAGATTTCACATCCAGAACTTAATCCCCACCCTTACAAACCAGCTCTCTGCCCCATTCATGAGCACTTTACACTGGTCCCTCCCCAGACCATCCCCAGGTTGATGTTTTAGACTTCAAATTAATCCTCTCCTGATCTGGATTAATTGCTGTAGGAGTTTGCAAGTCTTCCTCAACACACTCAGCCAGTTAAGACTCCAACAGTTTCCTTTATTTATTCCTTGAAATTAAAAAGGCATTCCTGCCACGAATTAACCCCTTCCCTACTGAATCAGTTTTCCCTGCTACATTCATTCTGTCTGCACACTCCATGGAGGCACTGCTGAGGGGACAAGCAGATGTTTGCACACGTGCTGGGGGCACACTGCCTCCAATCAACTGAAAAATGAGGTTTGTGTGCATGTAAACTTGGGATTTTAGGTGGAAAGAAGCCTCAGTAACACATATAGCACGTGTAAAATCTAGGAAATAATCATATTGAAACTTGTTGAAACACTGAATGAAGTCAAGATATTTAATATTACCCATCTTCCTTTGAACCAACATCATTACACCATAGAAAAACTCAAAAATTCAGTTTCTGAAGTAGTTTTATGACAATTTGGGAATATTTAGGTTTAATATCTCAAGAGGACCCATTTGCCCAGTTTATGAAAACTTTTGTCAGTTTCTGTCTCTAGGTCTCAGGCAGTTACTTTGCATTTTTCTGTATCTAATCTTACATTTTTTCTCTTTCAAAAATCACCCCAGGTAAAGATCAAGTGAAAGCAGACACCAGGATGCTTGACTAACTTAAGAATATTACAAGCTGCTTCTGCCAAGAATTAGCACTTTCACCTCGATGCAATTGCAAAGTCTCTCCCTTAAAATGACCAGTCTCAGAAATTATTTATATTTTAATAGCCTTTTCTTCCTTTGTAGCTACGTGTATTTCACCTGCCTTCCTCCCACAGGTACTGTCTCACCTCCTGCAGTGTCCTGGCTCCTGGCCAACACTATGAAACTTATCACTGCTCAATATTAGAGCATTGTAATTTAATTTTCAGAGCAGGCAGCAATGCAAACATTTGCAAAGCAAACCAAGAACAGCTACAAATAAAATCAGAAAATTTCAAAGAGCTGAGCTTGCCAGTTCCATTCTAATCACAGAGAAGGCAGCAGAAACAAACACCTTTTCCCCACCAAAGCAGTAACTGTTCAGAAAATCAGATATCCTTGCTATAATTCAAATTTTCTGGAGGCATTGTGGGCATCCCTCTGCTCTCAAGCAATCCTTTTAGAGCAGCTGCCAACCACAAGAGAACATGCAGTCCTCAAGGTTGGGGTGAAGACACACAAGTGCTCTTGTCAACATTTTCCCATCTTTTACTCTTTTCTACAATAATCAAAGTAACACAAAAGTGCTGAGGGTATCTAATTCTTCAGTGAGAATCTTTATTTTATTTATATTCTCAGTACTCTTCTAGCTTCCAAGTACAAAAATAAAAATAAAATCTTGCATGAGAAAAATTGTAATTAACTTTATATGAATAAATATACTAAAAAGGAACATTTTAAGCCAAAACCATGCTTTTGCAATGTAATTTTAAAAACACTAAAATATACCATGTCTAATAAAAGCTTCCCAGCCAGCAT
>VZUA01049102.1:0-17292 GCA_013401035.1 Horornis vulcanius
AACACAAACTGCTGGGTACATCCTGCACTGACAGGGGGTGTTGCCAAGGGTGGGGCACACTGGGCAAAGCAGTTCAGGATGGTGCAGTCAGAGGTCACTCAGATAAACGTGATCAAGTGGACAGATAATTGAACTCTTACAGGTAAATTTAGGTGTGTAAAATATTGAATTAGTAAGAACAGATGGGTTGGTGGTGAACACTCAACCATTTAATACACCCGAAGCTGGGACAGGATACAAAGATTGCCACGTGAGCTTCATGTGTGTATCATAAATGTTTACATGTGTGCCAAAGCATCAGCAGCCTCTCCATGCCTGGTGTGAGGGGTGGCCTCCAGAGGTGTCCCTGCTCAGGGGCACCTGCTTTGGGAGGAGAACCCCTGAGGGCTGCAGATATTTATGGAGTAAAGAGGCTGATGTGCAGTCAGATTTTTCTGCTGTGTTCAGGCAGTTTTGGCCACTTTGCAGCTGGGGGCTGCTCCTGGGAGGCCAGTGCTGGTATCAGGGGGGTGTGTATAAAGATGACAGGCCAGGCTCTGCAGGACAGAGGAGCAGAGTTTTGGAATCATTAGTAACAGCCATGGGGTATGTGGGAAGTGGATTTGTAGGGAAAAAAAACCCTGGGAGGTGGATTTGTAGGGAAAAAAAGCCTGACAGAAGGCTCACATACTCTTGTGTGCAAACTCTGAGATAAAGTGTGCTGACTTAGACAGGCCATGGAATAGGAGAGACATTGCTGAGAGAGAAATGGAACTGGAAACAAGTTTTAAATTATGACCTCGCAAATAGATCAGATATTTTGGAGAAATAGAACTATGAAAGATGTATTGTAGCCAGACCCATGTGGGGTATTTTAATAGATGATTGAGTTAGAAGCATTAGCAGCATGGTGTGCCAAAAGCTGATAGGCCAAAAAACGCTTATATTGTATTGTAATTAAGAAATAGTTTGGTTTCTGATTTTAATACTGAAAATTGTAACATCTGTACCGTCTCACCCTTCTCATGAGACTGAAAATGGGAAAAAAAGTCTTTAAAATGCCTCTCAGGAGCCCTGTCTCTCAGAAAAAGGGTTTTTCTGGCAGGGCTGTGGAAAAGCATTACCCTCCCAAGTTCACTCAGGAGGCCAAATACCTGCTTCAGACCATCACTGGCATCCCATTTTGTCTTCAGTTTCTCCCCACAACCCAAATCACCCCAAATCACCCCCGTTCTGTCCTGCCTGGTGTTTTATGGTTGCCCTCAAGCCATTCCCAGTGAATGGGAGTCACTTTACCCAGCTGCTGTTAAAAGTCACTGCTCCAGCACAGAGCTGAATGTCAGCTTCCCCCGGGGCTTTTCTTTCCTCACAAGCTGGAGGGAACACTCCTGTCTGTGATGCCTTTTTTAGCTTTCTCTTCCTTGGAGCAGCTGATGTGCTCTCCACAGGGTGAATGTCAATTATTCTTGGCCCTTCCCTTGCACTGCACAGAGTATTTTTTTTTTTTCATAAAACAAGCTCCAAAGTGCTTTTAATTGGAAAGAGAAGCATCTGATGGATGTACATACTAATCCAAGAGCTCGAATGTTTACTGTATGGCCTCTCCAGAAAATCTAATATTTGCTGAACTTCTGCAAGCAAAGCTTTTAGCACAGTGAATACATTAAACAATAAGAGTTAATCATGGGCCTTATTCAAGCTGCACTAGAGGCAAACCCTGAAATTACAGCCCTCCCAAGCAAAGGTGGCATTAGCACTTCCTGCAGCCTGATAGAAACACACAAATATATTGTTTTAATTCATGGCAGGGGTTTCTGCATAGTATGATTCAAATCTGTATTTTTAACAGGAGGAGACATTTATTGCAAAAAACCCAAAAAGTCAATCTAAGAAATGGAATAGCTTTTGTTGTTGTTGTTGTGGTTACTCTTGCAGTGGTGAACACTTTTACAGAGTATTTCAGGAATGGGCTCTGCTGCTGGGTATTTTTGATAGTGTTTTTTGGTTTTTTTTGGTTTTTTTTTTTGTTGTTGTTGTTGTTTTTTGTTTGTTTGTTTGTTTGTTTTGTTTGTTTTTTTGTTTTGTTTTTTTTTTTATGTTTTCAATGCCTGTAACAAACTGTTTCCAGAAAGCATATATCAAAATGATAGGCAGCAGTCCTGAAGAAAAGGATCATCCCACTCTGCAGTGGAAAGCAGAAAGAATTATCTTAGTGATGTATTTTTAAAAATCCCAGTCTCAACTCCCTCATTTCCTCCAAAGGAAAGCTCACTGCTTCTTCCTGACAGGAATATGAGGGGCCTGCAGCATGGGGAGGTGAGCTGGCTCAGTCACAGGGAGGGTATCAGGCTCCTGTGCTGTGCAATATCCATTTTCTGAAAGGAAAGCTCAGTGAGTTGTGTCTGGAGCCTTCAATTCACCACTGTGAACTCAAACCACTGATCTCCCTGGTTTGCCCACAGCAGAGCCCTTTGCAGAGTCATGCTGAGCCTGAACATGCAAAACTGGCAACAAAAGGGTTTAATCCATTTAGGAAATTTCAGAAAGAAGACCAGGATTTATTATAACACCAGGGCTGTCCAGTTTGATGCAAAGTTTCTCAGTGCCCTCAAACATGCAGAGAAGGGTCAATTGGCACAGAAAACCTGGAAACTCTAAAGCAGGAAAAGCTGGAAGAGCAATCACTTCAGTTTTTATGTTTCAAATGTTTCCCTGTCTGCTGGAAAAAAGGCAGGGCTGTAAGTCAGGTGATCAGCAGTGAAATACAGTTCCCAAACTGAATCCCTGATCAAGCCACGGGGATAAATAGCAACTCTTTCCTGGAAGAAGAAGCAGACAATAAAAAGACCTCTTAAAACACTTTTTATGCAGCTTTCCCTGCTGTGTGCAGACCTTTACAATGCTGCCTTGTAGGACCATCATTCTCAGAGAGCATTTGTGCTATGAAAGATTTCACTGGGAAGGATGAAAAGATCTAGATCTTTCCTGATAGATTTCTGATCAAGATTTCACTGGGAAGAATGAAAAGAACTCACAAAACAATGTCTTAGTACTTGATTTTGCTGCTCAATAATTATATATTTTTTAGATTTTATACATTTGGTCAAAAATTAAAACGTTGGAGGCTACTAGAGATTTGTGTATATATATATATATGCNCCAGCTACACACAGCCTTATCTTACTTACTAAAGCCCTGCTTCAGAGAATCCCTGGAATCCCTCCTCGTGGCTGTCATCCAGGCAGCACATCCTTGACAGTCTGGATGCACCAGAACAGGAAGCAACTCAAAGTTCTTGTGTAATTGTCACCCTCTCATTTTATCTTAAAATGCAGATTGAGTCAAGGAGGAAAAGAAAGTCAGATATTGCAGTGGCACCTGATAGAAAATGCACATTTTGTAATTAGAATGTCAGGTTTTCATTATCAGAAAATTTGAGGTATCTAGCCTTTGGGCCTTTAATTTTTTTTAAAAAAACATCCATTTATTTAAGAATTTCAAATTTTTTATAGCTCAGTGTTATTACAAGCAACAATATTATATTTTGAAGTAAGGGAAAGGAACCAGAAATAAAAGAAAACTTCAAAATAAACTCCTGGCACTAATAAATAGGATGTTATAGTTTATCTTTAGTGACTGCGTGCTGCAGGTAGAGAAGAGCACCTTGTGACAGACAGTTTCATGAATATTTCAGTGCATATGAGCACAGGTGCTTTAATACTTAGGTTATGAAGTAAAATCAAAAAGGTTTCTTGGTTTTCTTTGTCTTTATTTTCCAAATAGCAAATTTAACCGTAGTTAAAAAGGTGTTTTATCTATCTTTGAAAAATCAGGTTTACTCCAGAAAGACATTTCTGCTCCCTACTCACTAAAAGATATTTCCAGGAAAGCTACACACTCAGTTTCTCCTGAAATGAATCCTGCACTTTTGAGGAGCTCTCTTTTGATATACTGGAAATAATTTATTAAAAGATTTCCACAGGATGGAAGTAGCATGGGTGAAGCAATAAAGGGCAATGTGGAGTTCATTTTATCCTGCCCTGCTTTAACCATGGTTCATCTGAAATTCTGGATCTGAGAGCAGATTTAATGCCCATTTCCAGTCCTCAGGGTATTTATGTCAGGAAGGTGCTCCAATGTACAGCAATAAGAAAAGCAACTTCCTAATGCTGACACTGATCAAAGGGAATGCCAGTGAATCTGCATGATTTAAAGATTTAATTTGTTCAATAACACATTAATAACACAGCAATTGCACCACACTTGGACTTGAGCTTTTCCTATTCCTTAATCCCAATCAACATGGGCTGCATTTTGCCAAATGAAAACAGTAAATTTCACTGTCACGTGGAAATGGGGCAAAATATTGGGATTTTATATTATGCACTAAGTAGTGGCATTTGTTTTAATAGGATACAGAACTTGGGAAGATGTAATGAGGAAAAAAACCCAGTAACTAGGAGACAGAGATCACATCTTTAGGTGTTACTTCAGCAGTAAGAACTATTTTTCACTTTGTAACTCATGCAGAGCATTCACAACAGCAGAAAGAGCTGAAATTAAAGCTCACCCACCAAATCTCATATCTGCAGCTCAGTCATCTTTATTTTTTTTTATTGAGGATCTCATTTACTGAGAGATGCATTTTTCCTGCACATTTCTGTAAAGCAACAGATAGGCTGCTAAATCCTGTGGACTACATTTAGTATGAGGAAGACTGATATAAACAAGAACTTTTCTTTCCAGCTCCTCTTTCCTCCTCCAAATTGCATTTATAGTGAATAGTACTATTAAATGAAAGAAGTCTTATCTATGCTGGATTTTTGCTGTGAACATTTTTTGTCTTTCTGTCTTCTTTCCATGCTGAATGCCTGCAAAAGTTCGTTTCAAAAATGAGGAGGTAATGAAGCACCATTTGAAACCAGAAGAAATAAGAAGAAAATGCAAAACAAATCCAGAACAAAATGAGCACCTGTGGATTTGTAGCTATTTTGATGGCTACTCCTTGTCTTGAACTCATATTAAAAACCTCCAGTGCAAGATTTTCCACAAAAAACAAAGTTTTCTACTAATTCTTTGCTATCCCAGGTTCTGGAAAAATTCAGCTAACACCCAGGAAAAACCAATGCTGCTAGAGGGGTGTAAAATTGTTAAAAGAAAGAGAAGGGTGATGTCGTTGAAAGTTATAAAGTTTTTGCACAGACCCATGATAAAACACCTTGGAATAATATGAGGTCAAGGAATCATGGGTGGAAAGGGTGGAAAAGACCTTTAAGATCATCCAGTCCAACCACCAAGCCAGCAGCACCACCGTGTTCACCAGTAAATTATGTCCCCAAATCACAGAACCGTGGCGTGGTCAGGGTTGGAAGAGACTTTAAAGCCCATCTCATTCCAGCCCCTCCATGGGCAGGGACACCTCCCACTGTCCCAGGCTGCTCCAAGCCCCATCCAGCCTGGCCTTGGACACTCCCAGGGATCCAGGGGCAGCCACAGCTGCTCTGGGCACCCTGTGCCAGGGCCTGCCCACCCTCACAGGGAACAATTCTTTCCCAATATCCATCTGACCCTGCCTCTGGCAGTGGGAATTCCCATTCCATTTCCCCTCGTGCTGTCACTCCAGTTCCTGGTGAATTGTCCCTCTCCAGTTCCCTGCAGCCCCTGCAGCCCCTGGGAGTTGCTGTGAGGTCTCCACACAACC
Organism: Horornis vulcanius; assembly: GCA_013401035.1. Taxonomy (NCBI): domain Eukaryota; kingdom Metazoa; phylum Chordata; class Aves; order Passeriformes; family Scotocercidae; genus Horornis; species Horornis vulcanius. Next base: position 5,681 of record VZUA01049102.1, read on the forward strand.
TTCCCTTCTCCAGGCTGGGCATTCCCAGCCCTCCCAGCCTGGCTCCAGAGGGGAGATGCTCCAGTGCCCTCAGCAGCTCCATGGCCTCCTCTGGACTTGCTCCCCCTTTTCCATGTCCTTGTTATGTTCTTATGGCACTGTGTTCCTGGCAGGGTCTCACCAGAGCTCAGTGCAGGTAACTGAGTGTAAATCTATGCATTATATACCTATAAAAGCTTCTTTCACCGTTGTGGTCTCCAAACCTCTTCCCTTAAACAGGTGGAATAGACAATTAAATCAGCTTTTATTGAAAAGCTGACCTGCAGTTCAAGTGCAATTATCAATCCTTTCTCAGAGATTTTCTATTTTGCTTTTCAATAACAGCAACTGAGGTTTGAAATCCACAAGGACCCCAAGAAGCAAGGGTGCCATTCACGGGCTGCACTTGGATTTCTAGTGAGCACTTGTTGTGAAGCTCTTAAAAACCCATGTTCCTTTATTTCCTACATTTGTTATGCCAGCGAGAGCTCACTGTTCTCTTCAGGATGTCACAGGTAATGCAATAAAAATTGTTGAACTTTATTGAACTAGATTCCTGTATTTCCTATCGACTCGAAATGTTTTGAAATGCAATTCATAAAGGAGGTGCAAAAAATAATAATTTTTTTACCAGCTACCTGAATGATCTAAAATAAAGTGAAAGGCACAATATGAAAGGTTTTTCTTTGTTTTGGTTTGGGTTTTGGTTTTTTTTTCAGAATACTGTCTGAAACATAAACAACTCTTGACACACACCGGTGGAGTTACAGTGGCATTTATTATTTTGTTGACAGTGTTTCAGTTTTGTTTTCAAATTATCATTTTGCTCTCCTTTGTTGCTCCTTGATTTGCCTTTGAAATGCTTGCACAGCTTGGAAACATGTAACTGTTGTCTACATTCTGGGGAGGAAAATATGCAAGAAAAATATTTTCTCTCTGTGTCTTTGAAAAGAAGAACCGTAATTAGATTGGTTAAAATCTGGATACTTGTGCTGCTTGAAGAGCAGAAATTCTTAATTAAAATTCACAGGTGAAATTTGATATAAGAATTGGAATGATTTGGAGAGGTTCACACTACGCAGAGGAATATTTAGCATTTAGTACTTTCTGTTTCTTCCACTTAAAAATATGATTTTCATATCTCCTGTAAAAATTGAAGCTTTCACATCATCCACTTAGCAAGATTTCCTGGAAGGACAACCACTACTTGTAACATCCTGGTTTGAGAAGAAAATTAGGCATTGCTCAGAAAAACACCAGCTTATTTCTCATTATTTCTTTGCAATTGTCACTGAAACAAAATCTCTGTTGTTTGAGGGTTTTTTACCTGCCCAGGAAATCTGTCACCATGACAAGCAGAACAAATTATTTTATCACTGGGACATGTGGCAAGTTAACTTTGCTGAAAAAAGCCATCTCTATGTCTTCTCAAAAATGGCATTAAGCAGTGGAGAGGAACTTGTTAGAAACATTTCAAGGTTCCTTTAAAATTCTTTAAAATTCTCTCAAGGTTTTAAATATGTTTTCTCTTCTAATTTGTTAAGGTCAGTATTATAAGAACATTTAGTAGTAGGTTTGTTTATTCTATGAAATATATTAATAGAAAAGCTTGTTATTAATGCATCTGTTGATTCATTAAGATAATTAATTACACTAATACATTAATTGAATTATATTGATATCAGAACAAGTACATAGATCACTGTAAATTCGCTGCTTTTAATGTAAACAACTTTAAGCCAACAAATTGATGCTCAGCTAGAAAATATGTACCACAAAAATCATTTAGCAGTGACAGGTTTAATTATTATTCATCCCAGGCAAAGTACACAGTTACAGTTCAAAATGGTTTTAAAAGGTGCTAAAGACTCCTCAAAACCAGCTGCTACGTTTAAATTATTCGTAGGAGCATTATTTTTAAGTGAATTAAAATGGAAGGTGTCTGGTGGTGGAGCTGGTTTGATGGTAAATTTTGGTGATCTTAGAGTCCTTTTCCAGCCTTAATGATTCCATGATTCAGTAATTTAGTGATTCCAAGACTTACACTTGTGCAGAAGAGACAAAACTTTTCATTTCCCAGGGTCACAGTGCAGAGAGAAAGGGCAGAAGGTTCAGATCTGGCTGAAGCTTCTCTTGACAGCTGCTCTCACTTAGTGCTGGTTTGAGCAGAGAAAGTGGATTTAGAGCTCCAGCAGCACACAAATCATCGGGATGCTCCCACCAGGAGGCTGAGGGAAGGATAATCACACATTCCTCTGCAGCCAGCATCACTTTTACTTCATCCCACAGCTCACAGGATGGGGTTGCACAGACAGCCCAAGTGAGAGTGGAGCTGTCACTTTGGGATACGTCAGGCATGAAGACATCTCCAGACTTGTCGCTCCTCCAGGATCAGGAAAAAAGAGACAAAATAAAGAATGGATGAGGCAGTCATCTCCCAGGAGCTTGTCAGGGGTTACAGGGTCGTGTGCTGATATGACCCAGCACAGGAAGCTGGGAATGGAGATGATGGATAAACACCAACCTTAGTGGTGGAGAGCAGAGGGTTTGATCATGGAGGAGCAGTTCAGGTCAAGATTCCTGCTCAGAGAGCAACCTGAGCACTTCCATGCTGTCTGGGGCTCCCTGTGCTGCCCAGCAACAACCCAGGCAATGGAACCCCAGAGTCCTAAGGCTGGAAAAGCCCTCTGGGATCAACCATCAACCAGCCATGGTCACCGCTGAACCCTGTCCTCTATGCCACATCCACATTCACATCCACTCTATGCCACAGTGGTTTTTGAGCACTTCCAAGGACTTTGAGCTCTTCCAAGGATTTTGATCACTTCCACCACTGCCCTCGGCAGCCTGGCCCAAAGCTTGGCAAAGATTTTGTGAAGAAATTTTCCGTGATGTTGAGTCTGACCCTCCCCTGGCACAACTTGAGCCTGCTCCTGATGGAGGCTGAGGGCAGGGGGGATGGGACAATTTCATGGATCATCTGGAGGCAACTGGACTATGGAAGATGGAAGGAATGGACTAAGGAATATGGAATATGGAAGATGAATCAGAGGCTTAGAAAGTGATTAAAAAGATACCAACAGCTCCTTTTGGGATCTGTCCAAACATTTGATTATCCAATTCAATGAGAAACAAGTTTTAGTTATTCTTACAGAACAAAAATTAAATCCTTTTATTGCTTAAAATCCACTTTAGGTTAGTGAGTTTGTAGAAATTCTATTAGGATATTATGTCAACATCAAAACAAGCAAACTGCTGTTTGTTTTCTTTACTGTTTTATTGTAAAGCAATTTGGTGAATTGAACATGAATTGAACATGAACAATAATTTGATCCGCCAGAAATTATATTTTTGACAAAGCCAATACACATAAAATAAGGAATTAGATTTTTTAATAAAAATGTGTGAAAAAATACAGTGGTCACATTATGCCTTTTGAATAACTTATATGAACACTGACTTGTCCTCCTAAGGGCAGAAAGGGGGTTGATTTTTCTCTGCTAGTGGTTAACATTTTCTTTAGTAAAAGCTGCATCGCCAAAATAACACTTTACAGGAGAAATAAGGATAGTTTCTGGAAAAAACTAAGCCTAGCACATTTTCGTTTTTAAGTCTGAAGCTTTTCACACTGATCAACTCAAAGTCACAGGAAAAAGAATCCTGAACCCTTCTCCAAGTATCCATTCCCCCTACTCCATGGTTTTCAGTAGAATATTTATCATTGCCACTTACCTACAGCCAAATGTGCAAAAAATGTGGAAAGAACAGAGGGAGAGAGAAAATGATCTGCTTAGTCTGACCATTGAATTAATTACTTGCACTAGTCCTTTCAGCACATCTATTACTTAAAGAATCAATAATTTATGCATTTTTATTCTATAATGCTTTTCTTGGATTTAATATAGAAGCAGCTTTATCCTTTTAATTATTCTGCAAAATTGTTGAGGATTTCATCACATTTCTACTCTGCATCCTGAGCCTTCCTTCTTTTTGCCTCAGGATTTGATGAGAGCTTCTTGATGCCATAGCAGAAATTTCTCCTGATCCCTACATGAACTGCACCTTGCAGTTTTTTCCCCCTCATGTTTTCTTCCTTGATGCCTTCCTGGGTTGTTTTTTACCTGCTGCAGGAATGTGCCAGCTGAACAATCTGTTGCAATTTTTCACCTAGTGCATGGTTTTGCCCTTTTATTTCCTTTATCCCATATTAGTTTATTTTCTTCAACAGCCATTCCCTTCTCTTTTCCAGAGGAGTATAATTTTAACAACCTTTTCTTTCTGGTGCTGCTTAAGCACACTGGTACCCACTGCCCTTTTTAACTATTCACACTTAACAGATTCATTTCCACCACGTTCCTTGTGGTGGTTTATTAAGTATTAACTACTTTCCTGCAGTAGATGGCACATGCAATTCACTGTAGGATTTCTGTTAACACTCCTCCAAGTTTTCTGCATTCCCTGAAAATATTGGCGGAATTAAAAACAGGGGAAAGGAAAGAAATAATCATTTTGAAAGATTCTTTTGCTGCAGGCAAATCCTCTCACTGAAGCCATTCCATCTTGACTATCCCCCATCATTAAAGACCCATAATTTTTTCCAAGAGAAAGAGATGTACCCCTAGATTTCAGCCATATTACATTTCAAGCAAACACGTTTGGCTTACTTACAACCTCTTCAGTCCTTTGAATGAGGTTTTTTTGTTTTCTCCCCTTTGAGTTTGGTGCTGAGAAAAGCACCACCTTTGAAAAGATTCCATCTCCTCCTTGGAGCTGAGGTAATTCCTTTATGGAGCACATTGGGGCCTTTATGGATGGGACTTGCCTGGTACAATATCTTTGAGTTCTGCTGCTGCTCTGAAAATTCAGTTTAAAGTCAGTAGTGAAAAGTTATCTTTCCCTGCAGCCTCCTCCTGGAGGGTTTTTGTGGCCTGCAGGGAGCTGTGGATGTTATCATAAAGGATTATTGGCAACCTGGAAAAGCCACAAAACTAAACACATTTCAAGAGCTGTTCCTAGGTTTGAACCATCTGTAATTTCAAAAGATTACCAAATACCTAAGGACATGCCTAGAAGACCAGAGAGGCTCTCCAAGGCAGGCCTTACACAAATTATTTGCAACTGGCACAATGAGCATTTATTTATCTGAATTTATCCCCAGTGCCAGGGAAGGTGCTGCTTAGAATTGGCAGGGGCTGCCCAGGGAGGTGTTGGAGTCCCCATCCCTGGAGGTGTCCAAGGAAAACCCGGCTGTGACACTCTGGACAGGGTGACAAGGTGGGGATCAGTCACTCCGAGGGGTTTTTTCAGTGGTTTTGTGATTTGGAGAATTAATGATCCAAATTCATTGGTATGACACAGCTCCATGTGGGGTTTCTAACGGCTAGGCCTTCAAAATTAATAGTTCTTGGTGAGTCCATTTGATTTTAGGTTGGAGATAAATCTGGTCCACACCACTGAAGGTTTTTTGCTTATTTTGGACCAACCTCTGTCAATACTTCACTCAAATTAATACGAAATTAATGATCTGGACAGTGTCAATGCAGGCAATCATTTTCTGGGCAAATGGCTGACTGGCAGCTGCAAGAACATCTTCTCTCAGAAATGGTACCTTCAACACAAAGACACAGGACTGCAATGACAGAATATTTTAGGTTGGAAAACCCTCCAAAACCAACCATTCCCCCAGCACTGCCAAAGCCTCCAGGTGTCACATCCAGACATTTTTCAAATCCTTCCAGGGCTGGGGACTCCACCACTGAAAACTCTTTCTGTGATGAAGTTTTCCCTAAGCTTCAATCTAAAACTCCCCTGGCACAACAGGATAAAGATCAAACATTTAAGCTGTGCTTGGAATGCTGCTAATCCCTGCATTTCTTGTGCCTTTTCCAGCTATAAATCAATATTTCCTGGGAGCCTGATTGTCTGAGTGTGACATTAGGTCTGTTTGCAGATCAGGCTTGGGATGTTCAGTAACTGTTCTGATGACACAAGATGGATTTCTCCATGTCCAGGGAATTGCACTTGTGGAGAAATGGATCTCCTTTACCATTGTTCAAGCCAAGATATCAGTGGTCTCAGGGGGAAGCTAATTTCAGTTTAAGTCTCCAACATAACAGTGCTCTGTTTATTTGTTATAGTAAAATTTGTGTTTAAAGTGCTGTACGCTTTTGTGGTTCAGTATAGATGTAAATAGGTACAAGAATTTTAAAAGAAAATATCAATGTGTGTTGGGAAAGGCACTGGCACAGGGTGCCCAGAGAAGCTGTGGCTGCCCCTGGATCCCTGGAAGTGTCCAGGGCCAGGCTGGATGGGGCCTGGAGCAACCTGGGACAGTGGGAGGTGTCCCTGCCCATGGCAGGGGTGACACTGGATGGGCTTTAGGGTCCCTTCCTTCCCAAAACATTCTGGGATTGTGGGATTCCATGTAGGTGTTCACATTTGCAGTCCAGGAAGCTTTCTAAAATGTTACTATTTATGTCTCTCAGCAAAAGAATTCCATAGTTTTATTGGTATTCTACTCACTTAGAAAATAAAACCAGAAATAAAAATAAGGAAGGTACACCTTTTTTAAGTTGACTCATTTTATTTTCCTCCCTTCCTGAATCTTCCATCAAAGTGCAAAAAACCTGAGAAATGATTTTCAGCTCCTTCAAAATTTTCTCACAGGAACCATTTACTTTTATTCCTAATTCCCCCTACTTCACAAAATACAAGAGCTTTTCTCATCATAAAAAGAGAAATCTGCATCTCTCAATTGCCTGATTAACCTCTGAGGCTGGATTTTAATGCTCTGAAAATATCATTGATAATTATATCCTGCAAGATTACGTTTTCATTTTCTACATTCGGGGTTTTTTTTGACTTAAACCTGTAGAATTAGATCATGTGTTTTCCAAAACTAAAATAGTGCCATTGATAGTATCCAATGGAATATTATCAGGGAAATGGAAAATGAAAACAGAAAATATCTAAGCATGGAGAGGGTGGAGTCCCAAGAACAGTTTACAAGGTAAAATGTATTCTTCCAGATTAATTATTATTATACACAGACACTGATGGGAAAATAAGAATGTTCACCTTCTAAAGACAGTGGGAAAAAGTTTATAGAATTAGCAATTCACATTCACCCAAATTCAAATAACTTCTATGAATGACTCCTTCAGCTCTAAGAAATGATGCAGAAATTAAAAATCACTAATGTCTTTGTCACTTCTAGAAAAAAGATCTTCTGTTAATTCTTTAAGAAGAAGATGTTATAGAATTTATTAACCTGGGAATTTTTTATTGTTTGTTTATTTGAGGTTTTGTGCATACAGTATAGAAATTATGAAAACTTAGTCCATGACTACCAGAAATGGTTTCTTTAGCCTGATTTCTCAAGCAGCAGGTGGTTGGTTGATAAATGATTGGGGATCCAATGGAAAGTTCTTAAAACTAACAGCAAAGAATTGTAAGTAATCTCACTGGGCTATTTTTGTACATCATTGTAGAACAATTTTGTTATTCTACTGTGTACATCTGCAATACAGAATATTAAACTTTGATTATTTTCACTACTTGTCCAATCTGTAGATAATTATATGGTTAATACAATGATTTCTACAGCAACTTTTATCCCCAAAATTAAATGCAACAATGTGGTCTATTACTTACTCATTTTAACAAATGATTTGAATTTAATTTAATCTCAAACTGCACAATGTGCTATATTCATTACACTTTTTAATTTCTTGTGTTTTCTGCAATTTAGATTTTAATATTACAGCCTGTACTCTGTAATGAGTTTTTATGCTTTTTTTCAGCAAGGATGTTATGATAAGTAATGAAAATCTACCAGATGGCTTTTTATCTCGAGACCTCAATCCAGCAACGCCTGACATGTAATTAATTTCATGTATGTGTAACCACACCACTCTCAGAAGGAGCTCAAGTTTTCCTTGGAGTGTCTTCAGGCATCCCAGCTCCCTGCTATTGCTCCCTTTGGGAGGGCATTGATTTTCCAAAGGTTTCCCATCAGATCTGCCACCCCACAGCAGCACTGGCTGGGTGGGGAGTGCAGTAGGCTCACCAACGGGGTCGTGTGTGTCAGGAAAAAGCATCCAGCAGCTCAAACATTTCCTCTGTTGTTTATCAAAATTGTACCTAAGCGCTAAAGAGAAGAGCAATGACACAGCTCCATAAATCCCCTAAATTTGCAGGTTACTGCAGGTGCTGTGTGGCTGTGACACGGTGCATGCTACAAGCTCCCCTTAATTTTGGTGAAAACCTCGTAGAAAGTTCTTAACAGGAGTCAACCCAAATTTTGTGTGCTGTGTATCTTCCCTGGAATCAGGGAAGAAAAGTAAGAAAGGGAAAAATTCCTGAAGATACACGCAGCACACTTCTGCTGTGTTGGGAGTAATCCAGAGCAGTTCTGGAAAACTTTCAAAAGTACAAGAAAGTGAGCATGAATTGTTGACACTTAACCTTGTTTTAAACACTGCCTGTTTTTTCACTTTCACAAAGAAACATCAGCATTGCAGGTGACAACAACATTAAGGCTTGCATCCTTAAACACCTAATTTCTAGATGCTGTTGGTAATTGGTAATGAAAAAAAATAAATATCCAAGGGCCCTAAAAATTTATTGGTGTTATTTTTCAGCCAGAGGAAGCAAAAAGGTTTGAAATATACATTATAACCTTGATCATTTACAGAAAGTGGGTGTCATCTTTCTTGGAATTGTGGATTAAGATGCAGATTTTTTTGGCAACAGTTGCTCAGAGACAAAGTGGGCCATCATAAGTCATAGGAGATGAAAGCTTGGAAATTATGAATTTTGCTTTCCTAACTTTTGTGATTTGATTTATGATGGTTCACTTTGTCTAAAGGGATAACACAATAGTTCCAACTCCATAATAAACTTTTGTGCAAGAATGTCAAGGGCTAGTTTAAAACACACATTTTGTGATTCCACAGATGAGTAATGGGAACTCAGAATTCCATTTGATCCCACACTGTATTTTTCACGTGGCTATGGAGACAAAGGACAGCTCAATATCACTTTTTCTTCCTGTGAGATGAGGAAGGACACAGAGCAGGTACAGGGCTGCATCTCCCACTCCATGCACATTGCATGCAATACCAGAAAGAGTAAAATATCAAAATGATCCTTTTTTTTTTTTCTGCTAATAGCTCTGAGTCCTGGTAAACAGGCTGTAACCATATGATATCACACAAAGCAACTGCTTCTTCATATCAAAGTGCTGACAGCCCATTCCACTGCTGAGCTTCACCATCTGGGAAGCTTTCCTCCTCAAATTCTCATTGAGGGGCGTGGCAGTTTATTTTATACATTCATTTATTTGTGCTGCCATGTGGTCACTGCTGCAGATTTTCTGTATCAGCCCCTCAAGGAGCACAGGGTGCCCAGAGAAGCTGTGGCTGCCCCTGGATCTCTGGCAGTGTCCCAGGCCAGGTTGGAGGGGGCTTGGAGCAGCCTGGGCTGGTGGAAGGCGTCCCTGCCCATGGCAGGGGTGGAGCTGGGTGATCTTTAAGGTCTCTTCACACCCAAACCATCCTGTGACTCTGTGGTTCTATTGAACCTCAGAGCTTCCAGTCCCAGCTTCCCTGGCATCTGTCTTTTGGAAAGGAGACATCAATTTTTCGCTTTGCCTCTTTTCTGAAAGGACAAACAAGCATCCACGTGCTGATCCTTCAGGAGTAGGAGGCTCAGTGCAAAGGACAGCATGGCCATGGAATCCCAGAACAATTTGGGGTTGAAGAGGCCCTGAAGCCCATCCAGTGGCACCCCCTGACACCTTCCACTATCCCAGGGTGCTCCAAGCCCCATCCAGCCTGGCCTTGGACCATCCAGGGGTCCAGATGGGAAGGCTGTCTGCACTGAGCTGTGTTGAGGTCAGAGCTGACCTTGCAGACCTGGAATCACTTTGGAGATCTTCTTCTTCCTGAGCTTAGTTTCAGTCCCAGGCGATGCAGCAAAGACCTGGAATCAAAAAGGTCATTTTTCTGCAGGAGCAGCATAATCCTGGGTTAACCTGCACAGATCTCCCTTCTGCTGGGGCTGCCTGCACACAGACTACAGGCATGGCATGGAAAGAAGGGAATCAGAAACTCTGCTGCTCAGAAAAGCAAGATTTCAGCAAATCCCCTGCAGCCATGGGATATGCTGAGAGGATGACAGCAATTCTGGGCCTGGAAATGACACCAGGGCTCATTTTTGTACCTGTCCTACTTTGCTTGAGCCTTTTATTCTGCACTGGCTTAGTGCTGACATTGGATTGTATGAGGCATCTGCCATGGATCAGGAATATCTGATGGAAAACAGGGACAGCTTCATGTTAACAAGTGCACTTTGAATTTCTGCAATTTATATTCTCTCTTGATGGATCAGGAGATGTGGGATTTTTTTTCCTTTTTATTCTAAGGGATAGAATGTAACCCTTTATATGCATAAATATTTCACACAGTTTGCAAGTACCCTTAAAGTTTAAAATGAGAATTTCACGTATTCTTTTCCAAATTCAATTGCTGTTCAATTTGACATATTTCTTTCCTTTAATGGGATGATCCCTAACATCTCCCTGTGATGAAGACACATTCACCTACATTAAGTAAATTCCCTCCCATTTATTCCTTTCCCTTTCCTTCCCTCTTCACTGAAATTTTCCTATTTTAAAAATTGCCTTAAAAATCATTTAAGTGCATTTACTGTTGTTCTTGCAAGCAATTAACACACACAAAACATGTTTTTCCTTGTGACTGTAACTTCAGGTTCTATCCAAGGTATCAGTTTGTGAGCAGTCAGGTTCACTTGGAGCCATCCTAACTGCAATAGTTTATGGCTTGAACAAACAAATTTTCACTTTTTTATGTCAGAAAGCAGCTACTTCTCCAGGAGAGCCTCCCATTCCCCACATTTTTCCTCGAGGAAGGTGAGCAGCAGAACTGAAGCCTGAGTATGGCAGTCAGTATTTACATGTATTTAGAAATCTGCCTCTTGTAGCTATCTTCTCAGCAACCACAATTAATCCTTATTTATGGCCACCCTAAACAAGAGTTACTTAAATATTAACGAATTAACTTGCTGGCTCAACATGTATTTGTAGGATGAAGAATTATAGCAGAAGAAAACAAAATATTCTCTATCAAGGGACTGCTTGTGTGTGTTTTCCTTCCTTGGTAAAAATCCCAGACAAATTCCAAACGTGTGAGCCCGCAGGTGGCAAAATTTTGGAATAAGGAATATACACTGTGTGGAAATGGTCACATAACTGAGTCTGTGAGACAGATTAGAGTTAAATCCCCTTCTAATTGACCTTGAGAGGGCTCAGGATGTGATGAACTTTAAAAGCACAACAGCAAATAACCAGACTGTTTTGGGTTTGTTTGTTTGATTGTTTGTTTGTTTGTTTTGTTTTGTTTTGTTTTTGTTGTTGTTGTTGTTGTTGTTTGGATGGCTTGGGGTTTCCTTTTTCTTTCTTTCTTTCTTTCTTTCTTTCTTTCTTTCTTTCTTTCTTTCTTTCTTTCTTTCTTTCTTTCTTTCTTTCTTTCTTTCTTTCTTTCTTTCTTTCTTTCTTTCTTTCTTTCTTTCTT
>VZUA01049102.1:17314-35549 GCA_013401035.1 Horornis vulcanius
TTCCTTCCTTCCTTCCTTCCTTCCTTCCTTCCTTCCTTCCTTCCCTCCCCATTCAACAACTTTGGAATTTCTCAAAATCACCCAAGAATGCTGTGACAATATCTGGGTTCTGTAATGCAGATTTATCACAAGAACTACAGGAATGCTTACTCAGAGGTGTGAGAATTCCTGACATGAGATTTCTTGAGGGTTACATGCTATGAATAAAAGGGTAATTATTATGATTGGTTTACCTACACAAAATTATTCTTTGAAATTGTTTCTGTTTATTAGCATAATAAACCTGGGCAGAAAAGAATGAGTCCCTTTGATATTTTATAGTGTGCTAACCTTTTTATGCCTTATCATTTCTGAAAACTCTACCCCAGCATTAAAGAATGGCAGTATTTATAATCTTGTCCTGTGTTTCTTTGTCCTTATGGAGAAGGAATAAAACTAGGATCTTCTTTTCTTTTTTTAACAGAAAATGATCAGGGCAGGAGAACAAAAATTGTGTTACCCATTTTTGATGATTAGGATCTGGAACTCTTCAAATTTTAGGAATACTTTCAGATATTCCTCCTTTTACAAGTAGCTGTTCTCTCTCAGCCTTTGCAGCTATTTAAGTTCATACAGTTCACTCTCATTCAAAATTAGAAAACAGAAATTTTAATGCATTAAGCCCAGCTAACGTGGCTGTAAACAAATGCAGGGTGCAATTTATAACACTTGTGAACCAACACTAACTCTACTTGTTCATGTTCCCTCACAGAAAGATTTTATTGTCTTCTTTTAATCTTCATATGCCACATGTGGTGAAAAAAAAAGATAAAACCCTTCAAAATCCTATTTGATTTTCCCTACATTTCTCTAAGTTTCCAGGTTTTCAGTATCTTCTCAAATATCTCAAATATAAGAAAGCATAAACAAGGCTGACACAAAAGGAAAAGTCAATAGCAATGAGGATTTAAGCTCCCATAATTAGCCTGCCCCATGGAAACTAACCTGGCAGAGATAAAAATTAAAGAAGGCAATGTCTTCTTCCTTTGTTCAGTTACTTCAGGCACATAGAAAACGATTTTTACTGGGGAGAAATAATTTTAATATCTTGCATTTGGACTAATTTCTCCTAGGGAACAGGGACAGGAGGAGAGGGAACGGCCTCAGGCTGGGCCAGGGGAGGCTCAGGTTGGGCATCAGCAGGAATTTCCCCATGGAAAGGGTGCTCAGGGCTGGGCAGGGGCTGCCCAGGGAGGTGTTGGAGTCCCCATGCCTGGAGGTGTCCCAGGAGGGGCTGGGGGTGGCACTCAGTGCTCTGGGCTGGGGACACGGTGGGGATCAGGCACCGCTGGGGCTCAGTGCTCTGAGAGGGCTTTTCCAACCTTTGGTTCTGGGGTTCTGGGATTCTGACCCAAATGAGAGTTCCCTGTCCAGGTGCAAGAATCTGCCCCAGTGAGTGAAACACCTTTTTCCTCACTGTCTGTTCTTGGCTCCCTCCAGAACCACCTCCCCTGGTGTCACCACAAAGCCTCCCCAGCACCTCCCCGAGCCAAGGGAAACCAGCAGGGCTCAGTGGCAGGAGAAGCTACAGAGGATACAGATTTCCAGCAGGGAATGCACAGGCTGGAAATGGAGTGACAGGGGCTGGGGAGCAGCCATGGCTCAGTTTGGTCAAAGGGTGCTTCAGGAAACAGCTGGAATAGTACCATGGAGTCTGCTCTATCCTTATTGTGGAGCTCTGAGCTCTTGGGGCGTGGAGAATGTCTGAGGCTGTGACTTTTGGAGCTACTTGCAGCTACTCAGGAAAAAGATTGTTCACTCAGGGCATGTTTGAAATCATACTCTGTTCTCTGAATGTCTGCTTGAGTTCATTGTCTGATGTCTCATTTTCCTGGGGCCAGCTCTGCCAGCTCATTTGGGACCACAAGGTCCCCCAGGCAAACTTCCAGTGGTTATGTTGGGAAAAGTGGCAGGATTTCACCCTCGGGAATAGTTTTATCCAGTGATGCAGGGAGCTGAGGGCTGTGAATAGCAGAGGTATCAGGGCCAGAACACAGCCCAGACTCAACTCTCTTCCAGAAGGAATAGGATTCCTTCACATTTCATAGGTTAATGAACAAAGTCTTTTAGCCTCCCTTATGATGGGAGTCAGATTTATGCAGAATTTTACAGGGCACAGCATAGAATTGTGTGGATCCTCATCTCAGTTGTAGGAACAGTACCAGGGAACAATCTTCCTTTTCAATCTGAGAATTAAATGGAAATACACTGAAGGGGAGAAGGAAACAGGGAAGAACTTCTTCTCTCCATGAAATTCTTCTCTCCATGAAATTCTTCTCTCCAAAGATGAAGCTGTCAACTAAATTTCCAATTTAAAATTATATTAATGGATTTGGAAATGAAGAAACTTAGTATGAGCTCTTTCAATTTTTCAGCACCTGCACAGCACTTTTAGGAAGCATCAATGATAAGAATTCCTTATATTCCTCATCAGTTTGGGATAAAATACAGGGATTTTAGATAAAATACAAATCCAAAGCAGTTCTGTATTGCAATGTGAAACATAAACAAAATTTCCAAAGGTACTAATTTTCACTGTCTCAATTTTGACATTAGATGTAGATATATTAACTGTTAATTAACTGTTATATTAACTATGAATGATACTCCAAGTCAAATGAAGTAGCCTAGACCAGAGAATTTCAAAACTCCAGCTTCAGCTTCTGAAAAAAAATTCTTCTTATGTTAAAATGTTCTAAAATAATAATGTACACCTGCTTTTTTTCCTGCATTTTTCTATGTGAGGCTTGTTCCACGTTCCATGATTTTTCTAGTTGACCTTATATGTCTGTCAAAAAATAAATTTATGAAATAATAAAAATCAATCTAGTATTGTGCAGAACAATAAATATTCTGTTTCTATTAAGCTACTTTTTTTTTTTTACATATTTTACATTTTTGTTTCTAAAGAGTTTGCTGAAGATGGGTCTTCAAAGGAGGAGTCATTTAAGAACTTCTGTGTAATTTGCCTAAAATGTGCCAAAATGTAAATATACTAAAAAAAAGCTCATTTAAGAAAGCTGAAATTTTAAACCCATCAATACAAAAGTAGCTTAGAGAACTTCAGTCATGTGACAGAAAATTCTTAACATGGACACCTATCCCTAAAGAGATAAGGGATATCCCTAAAAGATAAGGAGATCCTATTAGGTGGTTTTATGATGTTTTTAAAAATAAGGTCACTTTTAGTTCAGAAAAAATGAAGACAGAGAAGGTAACTGAACTCTATCACGAAAATTTTGTCAAAACCAGGCAGCTCAGGAATTTCACACAGAATAAACAGAAAAGCAAGAATTTTTTGGTCCTGTGATTATTTTCTTGCAACAACAGCCAAACCTTTTCATAGTTTTCTGCCTTGTCACAGAAAAGGCAGGATTTCAATGAGTCTGTGGAGCTGAAATGGTTGGCTGAGTTTAATGAATAAAACAAAAATCTCTGGATGAAGGAGACTAAAGTGAAACAGCCTCCCTGGAACTTCCCAGGTTTCTCTGCAAAGCAAGGTCTCTGATTAAAGGGTTTTGAATCCTTGCAGAGTCAGTCAAGGAGCTGGGTGAGAAGAGAGGCCCATCCCAGAGAGGATCCAGCAGCAGGTCAGGGTTTGCACTCCAAGGTGGTGGCTGCTGGTTTTCAGCACATCCACAAAGAAACTGAAAAGGAGGATGAGCGTGGTGGGCAGGCTGAGGGACACAGTGGCACTTGGCAGGCTTGGCCCCACAGGCGGGAGCACATCCCCCCAGGGGACACTGACTGTGACTCCTCAGCAGCCCCTCAGAGGGGCTGATGAAATTTGGGGGTTGTCTCCAAGCTTGTTCTGCCAGGTTTATCCCTCTGTTCCTGTTCCCCAGCTGACAGAGTCTCTGATTGGATAAACTCACTGGAATAAGCAGCCTCCCATCCTCCTCAATTAGTGGGACTGGCCAAGTTTGTCCTGCCTCCCTGTCACCTGTGTCACATTTGTGTCCCTGTCCTGCCTTGGTGATGGCTTCTCCCTTTTCTTATTGTCCCTTTTTACTCTGAAAAATCTCTTTGGCCTGATGTCCTTAGAGGAGCAGGGACTCCCTTTCCCTGGAACTTTGCACAGCCCTCTTTTGGCTCAGGAACCCCTTGGGGCTCACTCTTATCCTGGGGCTTCCTCAGGCATCAGTTTGGTCACATGGAACACAAGATCCAAGAGGAGACAAAGCTTTGATTTTGATGCAATGTGGCCATTTTAAGAACCAGCTCATAGCAGCTGAAAAAAAATGATGAGTTCTTGGTCAGACAGGAGGAGAACAAAACCCACAGACTCAGTTTGGTGCTGATGTGTCAAGTTCACTCCCCTTGTTCAGACAAAAGTATGAAATGTTGTTCCCTGGCTCTTTTTTAGAACCTATTCAAGAAAGCTGGTGTCCAAATCTCTGTCTGGTGCCAGTAGGACAATGTTTGCTTTCTACAGAGTATTTTTTTCCATGCCCTCCTCTCAGTTTGTTATTTCTTCCAGTTTGTAAACAAACTGTAGCAAAGTATTTTTGTAAGCTCATCTGAATAAATCCTGCAATAGGGACTTAAATTCTTTGTGTCAGAACCCATGCTCACCTAAAAAAATGGAGAGAAGCTCACTCAAAAGCAATGGTGTCATTACCAGGTGATAATTCCAATTTAAATAAAATCCCTCCCCTATTCCACACTATCACAGCCAATGAGGAACGTGCCAATTATAGAGTAAAAAATTAGTAGAGTTTTACCAAATACTAAATATTTTCTCACAAAAGCAGTTCTAAAATTTAAAACACTTGGATGCCATTGCTATATAATGCAGTGTAATTCTAACTCAAAAATTTTCATCTGTGAAAGTTTCAGAAATACTGACCCTTGGAGGTAAATAATGGCCAGAACTGAGCATTTTACTGAAAAACAGGCTCTTCTTCCCAAACTGAGAGGCACCAGAACTGCCTACAAATAAATTGGACAAATTCTTTGATAAACTCTTTGAGGAAATCCAGGATTACAAACTGGTGATGAGAAAAATAAGGGAAAACTGATGTTCTGAAAAGGATTCCTGAGGCCTGTGAGGCACTGAAGGACAACTTATTTCTGGGTAGGGGTCTGGTTAAAGCCTAATTCTTTTCCTTCCTTTAGTCTCCCTTCCTTTCTTTGTTGTCATGTTTCCATCACCATTTCCCAAGATTCAACATCAATTGGGACTGGGGACAACAAAAGAAGTCAGATTTCCAAAATTTCTACTTTGAGAGAAAAAAGTATCTTTGTCAGATGAATGACCTGGTCCTGGTTGGAATCCTAGCTGTCCCTGGATTTTTTATCTTGTTGCAATATTATTATTATTATTATTTCCCAAACTTCTGGTACTGAGCTGACTGAGGTTCAGTGTGGGATAAAGGAATGTAAAACAGAGGTCTTAGAAACATGAATGGAAAAAGAATTCACTTATGAAAAGATAAAATTAGTCAGGAAAAAAATTCAAAGGGCAACCCAAAAATAATAACATGTCAAAACCTAGGACCGGCTGAAGCTAAAATCAAAAGAGATTTTTACTCCATTATCTATAACATCTTCTTTATAGAATAATCTGTGCCAGAATTGGCAGTTGACCAACACTTTCTTTTATGTCAGAAGGAAAGGAACAGGCTCCTGTAAAAACAAGGATATTTAGAGTTAGCTAAAAAAAAAAAAAATATTCTCTGGTTTTGCATTCATGTACATTGTGTATTCAGCAGAGAATCCTTTGTCTCTCTACCTTTATTCCTTCACATAATAACGGCATTTTGCTCAGATCATTTTGATAGATTATACAAAATCTTGTTGCATTTGTAGACTGAAAAACAAATTGAAGAAATGTGCTTTTTTTTAAGGAAAGTATCTATTATATTTGCTCTAATCTCCATGAGAATTATTACCAGGAGACAAAGAACATCAATACCTCTCTTTCTTCTTATCCCTCTCACGCCATCTCTTCTTCTAAATAAAGAAATAAACAAAAAAATACTGCCAAATTTTGTTCTGGCCATTGGTCACTGCAGGTTTCAAAGAGAAACCTGGTCTCTTTCAGAACTCCCACCACCCATAACCTCTCTCCTTATTAAAGCCACAAAATCGAGGGACACCCAGATATTAAATGAGATAAAGAGGCAATTGCTAAAGCCTGAGCAATCAGCCAGGTCATTTGTTAATGGAAGTGCAACCCCAGTTCTTCCTCTGCCTTGGAAAATACCATCTGCCTTCAGGCTGTGTGATTTTAAAGTTGTGTTCACCTTAAAATAATTGATTTGACTATTTCGTATGAAAAGTAGGAAACATCTCCTTAATGAAAGAAAGGAATTTGCAAGAGATAGCATTGCCATTAATGAAGTCTAATTAGAGATTCATTTAAAAAATAATCTCCTGCGTTAATTTATCAGGGAAGGCTAATAGAGTTCTAACTCGAGACAAAAATAGTTCTTTGGAGTTTTATAAATGTCCCTGTCTAGGTTAACTATTTCTATTATTCACAACAAAAAACAATTAGTGTGTTAGAAATCTGACTATTAAATAAAGAAAATTACTATGTGTTGTACATTATTTTTTGAAAGTTATTTTTGTGAGGAGGGTTGTTGCATTTTTCACTACTGTAATTTTGTAACAAAATACTGTAACTTTTGTCCCCATTTGAGACATCCAATAATTCTCCCTTAATTTCTATCAAAACAAAAGATTCTATATTTCTTTAAAAATAACAAGGATTGGTCCCATAATGTATAAAGCAAATTTAACTTCATTCCCAGTGTTTCACCTTCCATGTTGGCTTGATGCCAAAACTCCATTTGATTCTCAGATTGGGGCTGCTGGAATTCTCTGCTGCCCAAACCCTGCAGAGATGGCTTTGAAAAACTCTCAAGATTAAAGAGAAAGACCAGCCTGTCTTAGGTCAAGAGGAACTGGGATGGGATGGGATGGGATGGGATGGGAAAGTGGGCANAGACCAGGAGCATCAGAAGAACAAAGATGAGTGGGGGAATGCTGGGGCCCAGTGAAAACCAGCCATCCCCAAGTGATCCCTGCCAGAAAAGGGCTGGATTAGTGCATCCAAGGAGAAGGATTCCTCCTGGAAGAGACAGGAGATCTGAAATATGAGGTGAGATGTCAGCTCCAGGTCCTGGGGCTTGTCCTGCCATGTTTGAGGTGCAAGGGAAGAATGTTTGGGCAGTGTGTAAAGCTCACTTTGAGGTTTTGGAGGTGGAAGGGGCTTCATATGGGATATATGGATGCCCCTGGATCCCTGGCAGCATCCAAGGCCAGGCTGGATGGGGTTTGGAGCAACCTGGGACAGTGGAAGGTGTCCCTGCTCAGGGCAGGGGGTCACACTGGCTGGCTTTAAGGCCCCATCCGATACAAACCAGTCTGGGATTCTCAGAAAATGAACCAAAGGTGGGGAAAGGGAGGAATTAAGGTGGTTTGGCAGGACCAAAGGTGGGATAAGAGAGGAATGGGAATTCCAAGGGGTGATCTGAGGGTGAGGAGGTTGCAGAAGAATATGCTTCTCTTACTAAGCCCTGTACCTATCCTATACCCTAACCTATATCCTCACTCATCCCTCTCCCTGCCATCTGGGTAGCTGTGGGGAGTGATCTGGAGTGAGCTGGAAAAGCTCAAGCTGAACAATCCTGAGAGCCAGCAGCTGGAATGGGACCACAGACAAGCAGTGCTGCAGATCCATTGATTACAGGGTATCCTAGATGAGCTTTTGTGAGGTGTTTGGCTGGATAAAGTGCTGCAGGATCAATGGTAGGTGGCTAAAATTTGGGTGGTGGCTGAGGCTGGTAAAGGCACCAGTTCCTGCCTGAAGGGACCTGTGTGCCTGGGCATGCCCACCTTTGTCCTGTGGGTGTGTGGGGGAGGCTGCTGGGAGTGGGGGTTCAGCCAAACTGGGAGCTGGGACTCTCAATAGGATTGAAGCTCCCTGGAACTGCTGGACTTGGCACCCTCTAACCCCCTCAGGAGCTTTTCTGATGTGACAAATTACTGTCATTAGAACAGAGCTCTCCTCAGCCTGGCTGATGTTTTCAGAATAATTTCCATAATAATACTCTCTAGCAAACAAAAGAAGGAATACTTGAACATCCTATTGATTATCCCTGTCTGTTCCTGAATTATCTTCGCTAATGGGCTCGGAGATTCTTTGTGAGGTAACAGATTTGGGATATGATTAGCTGATTATAAAGGAAAGAATTATAAACAGCCTCCTGTGGAATAGAAAATGGATTTCATGGAGCATCAACATCTTCATTCCAGGGGGAATTTACAGGTGAATAACTTCTGTTGTAATAAGAAGGAAATGGAGAAAAACACATCCTCTAGGATCTCATTGTATTGGTGTCTGAATGTTCAGGTGAGCTATAGATCTGTGTATTTTATTTTATATCTCCATATTCCAATTGGATGGGCTTGGAGCAACCTGAGCTAGTGGAAGGTGTCCCTGATCATGGCAGGGCGTGGGACAAGATGAGTTTCAAGGTCTCTTCCAACCCAAACTGGTCTGTGCTTTTATATTTATGTAGATATTCATCACATAGGGTAAATTAATGTTTTAAAAGTGAAAATATAATTCCCTCCATATTTCTATACTTTTTTTTAAATTTATGCTTCTTTTTAATCTAATATACTGCTAACAGCTATTCTCAAGACTACACATAATTCAATCTTAGGACCAATCTTACTACAAATTTTCAAATGATGATTCTGCTGCAACGCATGGTTAAATTAGAGAGGAAAATGCACCATTTACCCCTTTAAAACACCTGCTTAAATGCTAGATTTTCACTTTTAATTTCTCTTTTAGTGCCATTGCCATAAAATTACAACACCTACACAACAGTTTACTACTTCAACCCTTATAAACTTATTTTATCTCTATTAGATGGGAAATGATGAGATGGCAGGAGATCCAGGTAGGGAACAAAACCTGAATTCTATTGAAATTCTTCTTTCCCTATAGCTTATCTCTCAAAATATTGTCCCCTCTGTGATGCCTCCAGAGCAGTTTGTTTGACTTAGGGCACACTGAGAGCACAGTTATTGCTGTGCAGCACAGCTACATCAGAGCTTGTTTTACTGAAATGTTCTTGAATCAGCATTTGGGCCGGCAGTGCAGAGCTCTGCAAGGGCCACTTGCACACCCTAATTCTGCAAATGGCAAACTCACCCAGAGATAAGTCACCAGCAAGTAATCAGCTGCCAAAACGTGCAGTTTAAGGTGCAGTAATAGGCTGTGAAGCCATTTTATTAGCCAGCATATCTTCCATAATCTGCTCCAGCTTCTTCTGGCCATTCATCTTCCAGAGAATTTTGTTCTTTCTGGTCTCCAAGTTTTGACTCTATTACAGCCAAATAACTCCGTAAGAAAGCCCTGGATCAGGTGTCAGGCTTTAACTGGGAACAGCAGCGCAGCACCAGGGAGAGCTGGCACATCCTCATCCCTCCAGAGAGAGAATCCTGGAATGGCCTGGGTTTGGAGGGGCCTCAAAGCCCATCCAGTGCCACCCCTGCCATGGGCAGGGACACCTTCCACTGTCCCAGGTTGCTCCAAGCCCCGTCCAGCCTGGGCTTGGACACTTCCAGGGATCCAGGGGCAGCCACAGCTTCTCTGGGCACTCTGTGCCAGGGCCTCCTCACCCTCACAGGGAAGGATTTCTTCCCAATATCCCATCTAACCCTGCCCTCTGACAGTGGGAAGCCATTCCCTGTGTCCTGTCCCTCCTTCCCTTATAAACAGTTTCTCCATCTTTATTGTCAGCTCCTTCAGGCACCGCAAGGCCACAGTGAGGTCACCCCAAAACTTCTCCTCCCCAGGCTGAACAATCCCAGCTCTCCCAGCCTTTCCTCCCAGCAGGGCTGCTCCATCCCTCTGATCATCCTGGAGCCTCCCTTGGGTGTGCTCCAGGAGCTCCAGCTCCTTCCTGTTCTGGAGATCCCATATAAACTAATACTGGGCAGCACTAAACACAGAAGAACTTTGCAGATCCCAGCTGTTAATCTCTGCCTGAGTCCCTCCTGAGGGTTTCACAGCTCGTGGTGTCTGCATAAGGCAGAAACTGCATCACAAAACTCTCCTCTGCCTTTCATTAGAAAGGGGCTGCCCAGGGAAGTCACCAGCCCTGGAATGTGCTCAAAAAACCTGTGGATGTGGCACCTGGGGACATGGTGCTGGCTGGACTGGGTGACCTCAGAGTTCTTTTCCAACCTTAGTGATTTTTCATTCTGTGATTCTAAAGGGTGTGGACAGAAAGGAAGAAGTGTTGCCAAGTCAGTGAAATTTTAAGAGGAAAAGAGAATTAATGTAGGTTTTCATTATGTCTCTCCAAAGCAGTACCAGTTGTGGCTTTAGCCACACGTATCAGCAAATATTGGAGACCAAAGTGGAGCCTTGTTTTTTGTTGCATTAGTAAAATCTTCTCTAATAATTACACAGAATGAAAGGAAATTCTCATCTCTACCACTGCTTTGTAATTTTTTCCATGCCAAAGACATAATGACATCATAAAATAAGATATAAAACATGACATGTCAAAGACACAAAACATCATAAAAATATCATAGCTTTTAAAGCTGCAAATTCAAACCAAAATAGCCTGAGGAGACTGCTCAAAAAACAGACTCCCATCATTTTCCTGTATGTGTCCCATGGTCCACAGGTCGTTATCAACCTTGGAAGAAGCATTTCAGGAGTTCTGCTCACAGGAGAGTGAGAAGCACATGGGCAAAATCCTGTGGGAGAGGGGTTGGGTTGGTGTGAAACACAGAATGTCAGTCAGTGGGTTCAAATGGGTATTGAGTTACGAACTTTAATTCACATTCTGGTTTAATTAAAATAATAATGCTTAATGCAACAAAGAGACAGCTGGTTTTACTCAAGCTGATCATATTCTTCCTCAAGGAGCTAATCTTTTTAATGTGTCAGACATGATGTAAAGGAAAAAGTTAGAACATTGTTCTCTAACTGCTCCCTGTTTGCAGCACTTTGAAAATCAGCTTCTTCTGACAACCTTTTCCTTTCAATGGACATCCAGGACAGAGATCTGTAGGGCAGAGTTTCAACTCAAAATATTTGTTCCAAAATACTGAGAAAGAAATACAGAAATTTTTGCTGCAAGTTGCATCAGACTCACGACAGAACAACCTCTAATACACAAATTGAAATTTGGATATCTCTCATGTCTCGTGTTCACAGTAGGAAAATATATTTAAAGACTTGCAAGGATTGTTTGCATGTCTTCAAGGACTGTTTTGATTGCTTGCTCAAAAGATGATTTTTTCCTAAGCTGTCTAACAACAGTTCTCTTGCTCCTTAATTGAACACGGTGGAATAAAAAATCATCTGGACTCTCCAACTGCTGTCCACTTGTAAATATTTTTGGTGTCCATCACTGAAGTCTTGTTGTTGATCTTACTTTGGTAGCAGAATTCATTTTTTTTTTGGCAAATAACAATGTAGGCTAATGAATCAGCCTGACTTGGGACTCATCACTTACTTTCCCAGCACAACTTTTACTATTTTCATGTCCTTAAGCAAGTCAGGTAATTTCTCTGTTTTTCTACCTCCCTTATCTACAAATAAAGAGTAAGCCTCACTGCTTACTGTAAGATATATTTGTGCAGTATTTATGAACCTGATTCATTTTAGCAACTATTATATAGTTTGAATCACAAGGGAAAATAACTAAATTGCAAAGTAAATTACCTTCAGTTGCCAAATAATTGTGCCATTTTCTCCCAAATGTGAAAGATGCAGTTATTAGCAGAGGAATCTCTCAAATGTATCATTTATTGGAAAGGCAGAAAGTTTCTTGTTAAGAAAGAAACTATTGCAAATATAGACAGACTATGACTAATTCAACCAGCAAACTTGCAGTCCCTGTCAAGCCTCTTTCTTACCAGAGGGAATAAGTTTCCCCTCATTTTCCAGTCAGGTGTCTCTACCCCTTGGGTACAAAACAGAGGCAAACTTCATGGCAGATGGGCAGAGACACTTAGATACCTTTTTTATTTTTTCCTGTATGTACTATACTATATATATTTCATAGCCTGAAGTCCTGCTGGAGCTTTCTGTACATTAAAAAAAAAAAAAGATTTGTTGAATTTATCACTTCCAAATATTGATGTGCAGCAGAGCACCTCTGGAGGAATGCAGTGGGAGTGCAGAGCTGCTGCTGTCCATCTCACAAGTATTTTATACTTTTATCTTGTGGTACAGGAGCATGGATTCCTCCCTGTGCCTCAGATTTTAAAGGTGCTCTGTCACTGTATATGGCAAAGGGACACACAGCTCATTTCTGAGGGAGCCTCCCTGCCTTCAGCTCATCAGGACTGGCAATTTCAGCCAGAGAAGGGAATCCTTTGCTTGGAGGAGAATGAGCTTGGCATGCTCAGTTTTGTTATTATTGCCTACTTTGGAAGGAGAGGCAGAAGGGACCCTGCCAGGTTCCCTCCCACAGAGACACTGGGACTGCAGCTCAAGGCTTTTCCTTCCCCTTGACCCTGACACACAGCTGAGCTTTAGACAAGGCTCTCAAGTCATTGCCCGAAGGAATAACTTCTCAGGGAATATCCTTTTTTTGCAGTTTACAAGTCCCCTGATTTTCCTCTTCCAATCCTGCTTCGTCTGAAGCTTAAGGGCTTTTTCCCCTCAAGCTGATCCATAAGCCCATTCTTAAGCCTCACACCAGCTCCAGCCTAAGCCTTTGCCAGAGATCTCAGCCACAGCCTGGATGAAATACTTCTCAGGGGAGGTTTTGTTTCTGTTTCTATCTGCCTCTGGCAGCCCTGGTGTGACCTGAGCTCTGCATTTTTCTTGCTCTCAGAACAGCCACTTACCCAAGCTTTAAAACTTTTACCGCACTAAGGACAACATTCCTCAGCTGTTGTGCTGATATAAAAATTCTTGGGAGAATTCATAACCTGACCCTCCTTATGCAACACCTTTAGAGACCAGCTCTGGAGGATGTGGACATTTATTTCCTGTTCACAAACTTAACTGTGCTGCTCATATCAGACCCCAGATCATTGACCAGGGAGAGAAATCCTGCAGGGATGACTCCTCCCTATCCAACCTCAGTGACAATAAATCTGGGTAAGTCTCACTGGAGCTCTGGGCCTCTCAAAAACTGTAACCTTAATCCCTTAAACAGCCTTTCCATAAACCCAGAGGAGTTTCCCAGATGAAAACCCCTCAGTGTGAACAAAAGTAAGGGCCAGCTTCATCCAAATGATAAAAAGTTGGAAGGTAGAAGTGCCAGGGATGACAGAGCAGGATTGGGTGGGTGACAGCAATGGCTTAGAGAACCAAACCCAAGGTAAAAAAAAATATCCAGAGGCAAGATCTCCTCTGGAAAGAGGGAAAATCAGCATAAGTGAAGAGGATGGGGTGAAAGACAACACAACCCATTTCCCTTCCTACATCTCTGATCACCTTCATGGCCAAAACCAAGACCCAACAAAGAGCATAGACATCAGTGCTAATTATACAACATTAATTGTGCTGTAGACATGTGACCAAAGCAGAATATGAGGGTTGAAAATGGACTTTTCTGTGTTTGTAGGGATGATCATCGAGAACTCAATGCTAGCATGCACCATGGTGCTAATTAATAAGCCAATAAAGGTTTGGTCCAGGTTTGTAAAATTTAAACCTGGCAGGGTGAATCTAAACCCTTCCCCTCATGGTGACCTGGAGCTGATATGAATCTCTTTGATAAGTTATAACTTCTTAAAAGTACTAAAATTATTATTGTGGCTTTAATCCATAGCCCTATAAATGGGAATCAAAATCTCCTTCCTGAGGAGCCACTGTCATTACCTGCCCAGGCCTACCTCCAGCCAACATTATTTTTCCAGTGGCTCTAATATGGTTTTTAATTTGTGACTTGGGTGACATCAGCCTGCAGCCCAGTGGCAGATTCCCACAGGCTCTTGTCTGCATTTTTAACTGCTTAAATCCATTTTTTGTGCTGCTGATAAATGTGTGCTTTGTGTAGGAATATCACTGCTGCCTTGGCAGTGTGACACAGCTGGGGACTGGTGCAGAGAAAGGTTCCTCAGAACTGCATGAAGCTTATCAGCTCTGAATGAACACTTCAACAGGAGAAATGTTCAACCTGGATGCAAAAATAAGGGGGTTTCTTGTTTTCCTTTTCAATATTTAGGTTGCAGAATCATTTGGATGGGTGAGGAAGCACAGCATATAAAGTAAGGGGAATTTAAAGATATGTAATGGCACAAAAAACCCCAGTTCTCATCATAACTGGAAGCTGTGGAGTTGGTGAGCTCCAATCACCTAGTGAGCTGTGTTGTATTGTGGCCAGAAAGCACAACTGGATATCAAAATTGTTGCTTCATCAGTTATGATGCATTTGTCTGAATCTCTCACTTTTGAAATCCGTTTTCAGTACTTCTGGATTTGCTCTTGGAGGCTAACAAACCTGAGAAATACTGATTATATGGAAAGCTAGTTCGGAATGATTCTTCTGGCTCATAAGGAGAGATGATGAGTGATTTCACCACAGAGAAATAAAGATGGGAAGTCAACAGGGTGCCCAGAGAAGCTGTGGCTGCCCCTGGATCCCTGGCAGTGTCCCAGGCCAGGCTGGACAGGGCTTGGAGCAACCTGTGACAGTGGGAGGTGTCCCTGCCCATGGCAGGGGTGGCACTGGATGGGCTTTGAGGTCCCTTCCAACCCAAACCATCCAGTGATTCTGTAATTCTAAGATTATCTCCTACCTGGAAACAGCAGGTATAAGACATGAAATCAAATTAGAGAGAAATTAGCTGATTCTTTGACTGCAAGTCTTTAATCCCAAAAGGACCATTCGGTGAAAGCTGCTTTTCTTCCACATTTTGATTAATATTTTTGCTAATACCAACAGAAGTAAGTAAAATACCTCCAATGAGGGATTTTATGTATGCACATGGAGTGCCTTGACTTCATTTCGAAGAGAAAAAACTCCTAATTAACAGTTTAATATTGCTTTTGTTATTTCCTTTATGATGCTCATAATTGCACTGCTGATTTTTAATTAAACATGCATTTTGTGAAATATGTCGCATAAATAACCCTTCTGAGCCGTGCTTTTAATAACTATTCATCATTCATTTAGGCAGTACAAAGGGCACTGGAAACAATTACTGAAATGTGCTTATACAAGGCAGAGCAGAGCTCAGGAGACTTCCCAGAGCATCTCATTGTCTGATTAAACCCCCTGATGGATTTACAGTGGACCCTGTTTTAACAGATAAGATAAATCTACTGTTGTCCTTATTCCTCATTATTAAAACCAATATCCTAATTATTTCTGGCAGGTTATTTCTAAGGTATTACTTTGCCTGTCCATAAATTGAATGTTTCTATCCTTGCTGACATTTTTCCTTCCTTGGGACTTTTTGTTCTGCTTCGTGGTGAAGGAAGGACTCTGGAATATGCAGTGGTGTGCTGAGCTGAGAGAGCAGAAATTTGAATACTTTGGCAGAATTCATGCTTCTGGTGCTGTGCAGAACTTGAAGATGGACAGAGAAATCCTCTGTGTTTTGTGAGACTCCATCACCTTTGCACAGAGAGCAGTTTCTGGGTTCAGTGCTGTTGAATTTCCTGTGACTGAATCCAGGGAATTGTTTCATGCTCCAGGACTGTGCTGCTCATAAGGGGAGGCAGAAACAGCAGTGCCATAGGGCTGATCTTTTGGTTTTAAGATTTAATTTTAATAAATTTTGGCTATTGATCAGTTATTTTTCAGAATCATTTTTGTAAAAAAATGGGAAAATTAGTTTTTGTAGATTTTACAGGATCACAGAATCCTGGTTTGGGCTGGAAGGGACCTTAAAGCTCATCCAGTGCCACCCCTGCCATGGGTAGGGACACCTCCCACTGTCCCTGGTTGTTCCAGCCTGGCCTGGACCACTCCCAGGATACATTTATCTGTCATTCAAGGAAAAGAACATCACAGACACACCTGAGAGCTTTCTGAGCAGAGAAATTCTTCAGATTGACTTGCACTTCTCTCCACCTTTCCCAGAGCCATAATCACTGTTAAATACTGTTGTTTTCACAGTCACACTTCCATTTAAATTGATCATTACCCTTTACCCTGTGTTGCTGGATGAGCAGCACTTTCACCCTCAATAATACACACTCATGTTCCTATGTGAATCCAGTAAAAAATAAAAAGTATTTAGCAGAATTTCTTCCCTTACTTTTGCTTAATGATAATTATTTTCCAGGGATCTTGTTAGCAGTTCAGCCCAGCCCCACCAGGATTACCTGGCAGTGGATATTCCTGGGAAGGCAGTTGGAATGTAGCCCCATCTTCCTAAAACACACTCAGCTTAACCTTAGTTTGCCTTTTTCTTGTGCCATGTACAGGAGAACTGCTCCTCTTTATGATTTTAGGCTGAAGATCTTCTGTTTAATCTCCCTGATTTCTTTTGCTTCAAGCACATCTAGGGCTGAAACCAGCTCTATCTTTACTTCAGCCTTCTACAGTTGTGTGGTGTAGAACCTACTTCTAATTAACTGACAGGAATAATTATTCTATGTAGAAACAACTCTGATCCTGGAATGAAAGCAGAGACACGCTAGGGAGGTGATTTTCTGTATTTGGCAGGAGATTTATCTGATCCTGAGAAATAAAATATGACCCAATAGATTAATTATTTTAGAAAATGCTCAAGTTTTCCTTGCAATATTTGGCATTTAAAATTAAAAGCTTTTTGGCTGGATAATTTGAGGGGAGAATTTCTGTTGATGGTTGTATTTACCCTGAGAGGATGTTGTTTAGAACACGCTTCTTGAGACAGAACCATTCCATATGTTAAATACTGATTATTAGAAAACAAAGCCTTAGGGAGAAGTTCTTTGAAAGGGATTTGTAGAACCTTTGAAAAAGAGACTGATGCAAAATCACCTCAAATTCTGGCAGACTTGCAACTAGACTCCCAAAGCTGAACATCCCCTGCAAGGGTTCTACCCTTCAATGTTCCCCCCAAGCTTTTTGTTTGCACAAGCATTACAAACAAACTGAGTGGATTGCAGCTCTGCTTATTCTGGGATGGATGGGACGTGTTTCTGTTTAATTGCAGGTGTCTCTTGGAGTAAAATGGTGCAGAAATAATTTCAATTTCCGGGCTTTTCATCCTGCTCTTAACACCTGCTGGTTTTATGGCCTGTCGCAAGAACACCCGAACAGCTGTTGGCTTCCCTCTGTGTCCTACTGCACAAAATCCTCCAAGCTGTACTGAAAACCTACCCTGAGCCTTCCTCCTGAGCCTTCCTCCATTCCAGGATCTTTATATTCCAAGGCAGAACCCATTTTCAGAACACTGATGCCAAACTCTGAGTGCTGGGACAGGTGGCTCAAATCTAATCCCGAGTGTATTACACCTACAGAGAAAACAAAAGTTTTCATCCTGATTTAGAAAGCTTGGCCACAATGAACTTTAAAAGCAGCTTCATTCTGAATTTTGCTATGCCAACTAAGCCAGGCAACTCAGGTCCAAGTAGGAGGAAGATTTGGGGAAGAAATAAATCTGACTTTGAAAATCAAGGGGAGATGAGCCTCATTATGCATTAAACATTTGACAATTAGCAATTTAGTGTGAAAATTAGTATTTCAGTGTTACAATTAGTAATTAGGTGTTACAACATGATTATGTACAAAGCTTGGATTCCCCAGGGACAGCTACCAGTAGCTCCCTCCCCCTGAGGAGCAACGTGCTGAAGGTTGGGAAGACCCTGCAGGCTCTCTGGACACTGAACCCTAAAACACGGAGAGAAAGCAGATTATTAAAACCAATGCTTTCTGTGGAAAATGTTTGCATAGAATTAAATCAGACATCATCCAATGTGCACATTGAGAGTGCTTTATTATGGCTGTAACAACACCAGACAAAAGCTGTCAGATCAGTAATTGGACCCTTTAACTCCTAGTCCAGCTGAGGAAAGGGTGTAATAAGGAAGAGAAATTATTTGCAGAAGGAAAACCATAATTTAAAAAGCCTCCTCCTGCTCATTTTAAAAATAATGTCCCAGAGTTCTGCATNCTGTGTTTACAACCTGGGTACTGCCAGGGACATGCAGATAATTTCATGCCTTTATCCTGGATGTTTCACTTCTCAGCTCTCTGAGCTGAAAGGTAGGAAACATCTGCAATTCAAGTTGTTCATCTGAAGTGACATAAAA
>VZUA01049127.1:5881-20395 GCA_013401035.1 Horornis vulcanius
CCGCCGCCGCCGCCGCCGCCTCGCTGGACCTCGCGGCGAGCTCCGGGCGCGGAGCGCTCCGTGGGATGGGGCTCGGAGAGGCGCCCGGCGTCGCCTCCTCGCTCTCGGGCTGCGGGAGCCCCCACGCAGCGCAGGGCAGGTGAATCCCGCCCGCGGTGGAGCGAAGGAGCGGGACGCGATTTATTGCTGCATTCCCAGAAACGTCGCTTCCACCTGCGAGCGAGTTTGAGCGGCCGGCTGTGGATTTTATATTTGCTTCTCCGCAAACCGAGGTTAGCCGGGAGGCTTTGGCTTTTTGGGAAGGAGCCCTGCCCCGGCCCGCTGCGTGCCATGGATTGAGGCGTGCCCGGCTGCGCCCCCAGCCAGGTCCCCGCCCGCAGCCCACATAGATGCGATGGAAAGTCGGGGGCTGTTCTGCACCCTTTGTTACCTGATGTTCAACGCTCCTCTGCTGTTCATTGTCAGCGGTGAGTAGGAAACTTCGGCCTCTTCCCGCGGCGATGCGCCGCTCCGGGCACAACTTGCTGGCGGGAGGCTGCGGGGCCGTCGGGGCTGCGGGGCCGCCCGTCCGCAGCCGAGCCGCAGCCGCCCCGCTGCTCCCAGGCCCGGCCTCCCCGGCGCGTTCCCAGCGCGGGGCTGGGGGCAGGGAGCTGCCCGGGCGGGCTCTGGCAGAACAAGGTGGCACTGTTGGGCCGCAGCTGCCGGCAGCGCGCAGCGGAACGGAGCGGGGCGCGGCGGGCGCGCAGCCCGGGACGGTCCCCCCGCCGCTCGGCGGGAGGGGACAGTGGGACACCGGTGGCCCTGTATCAAGCCGAGGGCTTTCTTAGAAGGACCAGGGGGTTCTAAAGTCCTCTTCAAACTTTCCACTGAAGCCGCGGCTGGAGGGTGACGGGCGCCGGCTCGGACCTGCCCCGGGTGCACAGCCCTGGATGCTCTGCTTACCCTGTGGTCCCTGGGCTCCAGGAAACCTGTGTCGCGGTCAGCGCTTAGCTCTTGAGCTGAAGCAGCTCACGTTAGACTGAAAAGCACTGATTTCGTCTTTTAATCTCTCTCGTTAACCAGCCCTTGTAACTCTATCTTCCCCTCCCAGCTACCTTTACTGAAGTTCCCAAAGATGTGACTGTTAGGGAGGGAGATGATATTGAGATGCCTTGTGCTTTCCGAGCCAGCGGATCCACCTCTTACTCCTTGGAAATCCAGTGGTGGTACCTTAAAGAACCAGCCAGAGAACTTGCACACGAATTAGCCATCAGTGTCCCCGGCAGCAGGAGCAAGGTAATACATTGCAATGGAGATATATCTCTTCATCAAATGCAACATGCTTAGGCAGTGATCAGAATAAACTCAGCATTCCCAGGGTGCTTCCTCTGCCCAGTGCCAGCCACCAGTAGGAAGCATCAGTGTGCCCAGGCCCTCTGAGGAATGCAGGAGTGCAGGGCATGCACCATGAGGGACTTCATGTCAGGAAAAAACATCAGTGCTGTTAAGGACTGTAAAAAGAAAATGATACGTGTTTCACTGCAAAATCAGCACTGAGGTCCCAAGGAAAGCTGTAGTATGAAGTGTGGACAAGCAAAAACCAGTGCCTCTATGGACTGAGCTGGGAATCACTGTAAAAGGTGGGAGAGCCTCTGCTCACTGATAGTGCAGAGAAAGGCACGAGGGATACACCTCTCTGTGGATACATTAACGTGGTATCAGTCTGCATCTACAAATGCACAGTTACTTGTACATGTCCACACTTGTGTCCATATCTGAAGCTCAGCGAGATGTTTTCAGTCAGATGCAGCAATTAAAATGCATGAAGCAGAGTTAAATTTTTCGTGCCTTTTCCCCTCCCCCTAGGAAGCTGCTTGGTGTGAGGGTAGGCTTTAGTCTAAATTTTTCAGCTGCATTTCCCCAGCATAAGCCAGTTCATTCTACAGAACCCCCCACCAGAGCAAAGACAACTTGCAGGTGCCAAGCGGGGTTGTACAAGGAGTGGGGTAAGGCAGGACTCTGAGGCTGTGTTGCCCGACTGTGCAGGACATGTCATCCTCTCCAGCCCCCGTCCTCTGTGCCAGCAGGGTGGCCCACGGCAGCCTCTGTGCCTGTGCCAGCTCCCATCTCTGTGGCACGCTTGTTTTCCTGCAGAGCTCAAATAGAGATGCAAAGCATATAGACACTGAGCTAATGCGATGCCGCCTAGCTGGGGAAAGTGTAAGTCAGTTGTCAGACTGGGAAATAAATTGCTTGGGTTTAAATGTCTTCTTTAACCTTATATAAAAACTGTGAGCTGCTTTTACAATAAATGATGACAGAGCAAGCCTGGAGAATGATGACCGTCTCCCCGAGAGGCGTATCAGTGAGGTCTGAGGCATCACTTAGGTTTACAGTGGTTGGCTGGAGACAAAAACATAACCAAATATGAAACCTGCTGTGTGATACCTGCTCCCAGGGTGTTTCAGGACAGAAGCTCTGCCCTGAGCCATGCAGAATCCAGCTTGCTCAAGCCCTTCCCTGCTGTGCTGCTGGTGAAGCGTCTTCCCCAGTGTTTGTCAGTGACTGTGAGCAGCAGAGCATGCAACAAGCATTTCTTTGGCTGCCGTTCACACCCTTGGGGAAGGCAGCGCTTCTGTGGGGCAGCATGGGAACTTTACCAAAACAGTCCCCCCGGGCTGAGCACTGGTTTGCTGCCTTCCCCATCACCCGGGGAACTGCCCTGAGCCACCCAGGCTGTGTGAATGGCAAGTGGAAAAAGTTGCATCTACCCGTGTCCTGTCCTTCCACTGGGGTGGGAATATGAGCATCCTGTTGATGTGCTGGCAGCACTGAGTCTAATTGCCCTTTTTTTTTTTTCTGTTCTTTTAGGTAGCAAACAAGGATGCAACTAAAATCAGCGTAAGTGCAGCTCGAGTTGGGTGCACACCCGTCCTCCCACGCACGTGGGATTTACTGCATGCCCCCCTCATTTCCTGACACACGAATGCAGCTGGTCTCACCGGCAGCCGTGCTCCTGCAGCACGGCGGGAGTGTGGCACGTTTCCCCTCCTCAGTGTGCCGTGGCTCAAGACGTTGTTACCATCTGTTGCTGGTTTTGCAGTCACGTCGCATTCC
Source organism: Horornis vulcanius (assembly GCA_013401035.1). Lineage (NCBI taxonomy): Eukaryota > Metazoa > Chordata > Aves > Passeriformes > Scotocercidae > Horornis > Horornis vulcanius. Next base: position 8,978 of record VZUA01049127.1, read on the forward strand.
TTGCAAATCCAGAGGAGGTGTCGCTTGCCTTACAGCCCTTCCCTGGCCACGTTGGAAAAGGACTGTGGGCCAAATCAGAAGAAAATCTTGCTTTTTTCCCCCAGCCTTGTGCAACCCCGAGTAGCCTGAGGCGACCCCCTTCTCTGGCTGTCCTGCAGGAAACACTCCCCTTTTCCTTGGATGCGGCCCGGGTGCTGCTGCCCCTGTCCGCGGTGCTGGGGACACAGGGCAGCTCCTGGGACCCGCAGCGGGGACACCGCGCCCAGCCGGGCTTGGCTCGCCTTCCCCGGGGGACAAGAAGGGGGTTGGGGGCGGTTCGTGAGGGCTGGGGGCTGCCCGAGCCTGGGACCGGACGGGGTGGGGGCGAGAGAACCCCCGCGGGGGTGGTGGCAGAGCGCTGGCGGTGACAGGTGGGAGGTGGCGTGGGAACGGTGGGGACAGGGGCTGGTTCTGCACAGCCCCGCGAGGTGGGGCTTGAGCGGCGAGGTGCTGGGCTCAGCGTCCGCTGCTTTAGGGCATCGGCCCCGGCTCCGTGCTCTTGCCAGCGAGGCAGGGGCCGCAGGGCGGGGGTGGGTTTCTGCCCGACCTGAGGCCGTGCCGGCCGTGCCCTCTCTTGCAGACGGTCCGCGTCCAGGGCAACGACATCTCGCACCGGCTGCGCCTGTCGGGCGTGCGGCGGCAGGACGAGGGCGTCTACCAGTGCCGCGTGTCGGACTACAGCGACGACGAGACGCAGGAGCACAAGGCTCAGGCGCTGCTGCGCGTCCTGTCCCGCTTCGCCCCGCCCGACGTGCAGGCGGCCGAGGCGGTGTCGCACATCCAGAGCGGGGCNCCACCGCTGCCACCGCCTCCACGGCCGCCGCCGCAGCCTCCTCGGCCTCGCCGCCGCCCGGGCAGGCCGCCATCCTCCGCCAGCAGCACGGGTCAGGTAGGGCGGGGGGCGGGAGGGGACCCCTGTTCCCGCAGCGCTGTGAGCCCCGGGACTGCCACTCGCTTGCGGGTCGGGCGCTGTGACCCCTCTGCCGCGGGGGGAATCTCGCTGCGACGCTGAAACTGAGTAATCGCGCCCGAGGCTGTTGGCAGAGTGTGCTTAGGTAGTCCCAAAGGGCGGGAGTGGTGCCTTGCCCCAGCCTGGACAGGAGTGAGCTCAGGCACGGAGCTGGGGAGACGGGTCCGAGTACAAGGCTGGGACCTGCATCCCTTTGGTAGGTGCGATGGGAGGCCTCACGTTCAGAACCCCCTTGCAGCTTTTTGGGTGCTGTGTTTGAAACAGTAGCTGCAGCCTCAGGTGAACGAAGCACCACGGATGTCCTGCAGAGAATTTAGATTTGCAGAGAATTTAGATCAGTGAGTGGCTTACAGGGCTGGTTGTCCCAGGCAGATGCGAGGCCTGTGCAGAGCAGGATGCAGATTCAGCAGGGAAATGTCAATTGCCGTGTAATGAGCTCCACATCTGAATTAATGGCAGGATAAGAATTGGAGATACAGTGCTTTATAATGTTTTCCAAATGTAAACATCATGCTAATACTGATTGTCTATCAGTTAATACTGTATTAAGTTATTAATGCCACATTACCATATTGCTGTTTGCCAGAGAAGGCAGTTATAAACTTTTCTTTATCCAATGACAGAAATGTCTGGGACTAAGAACATAGTCCTAAATCTGCATTGCAAAAATGTTTCAAGCTTCAGAGGTGTGGTGCTGCTCTGGCTGGGCTTCAGCTCTCCTCTCAGCCACTGTGACTTAGCTAATGGTGAACAAATGTCCCTGCCAAGTTGTCTGTGGAAGAAGGGAAACAATTTTATGCCACTGACTGTGCAGGGAAGGCCCTGAGCTGCTCTCTCTGCTGAGTCTCTTCTGACGCAGATTCATAATCTTCATGCAGGGAAGTTCACGCTTCTTCCTGATACCTCTTCACACTTTCTGGGCAAACAGTTGCAGGTTTTGGCTCACAGAAATGGAAATCATTCCTATATGGGTCACTGTGACCTTCTGGTGCTTTACAGGTGCTGTGTTTTATCTGGCTACTACCTTTTCCCGTTTTCTGAATAATTTAGTTTCTTTCTTCTGTAGAAATATATGTGAAAGTTAGATTTTACTCCTTATGGTTCCCAAGACTAAGCTGGTTGTTCATTCATGTCTAGTGGAAGATGAGGTGACAATTCCTGAGATGTAACTACAGGTGCTTGTGGGCATTTAAAGAAGTTCCTTCTGCTTTTGCTGAATCTACTGACTGACCCCAAGAAGTTAAACCAGTCACTTTAATGCTCATGATCTATCATGTTTTGTTTGGAAAGATCTGCTTTCCTCCTGGGACCCCAGGGCTAAGGGTTGTTTTCACATTTCCTCTCCACTCTGTGACTGTGAGAATTCTTGCAGTGTTTTCCATGCTGTCAGTAGAGGTTGGGTTTAGGGCTTGCAGCACTGTGCATCCTGCCTGCTGAGCCCAGAGCTTATGTGGTGCATATGAACTAAAACCAGGACAGTGGAGATGCAGTGGGCTCAGTTCCACATCAACAGATGGATGCGAGCGTGTGCCGCCAAGACAGCATGTCACATATGCCTGTCAGGGCAAGACCTCCTGCCCAGATCAGCTAAACTGCTGTCTGTCCCCATTTTTTACGTGTCTGTGCTTTGGGATGTGGCACTTCTGCATCATTTCTAGGCTGCATTAAATTCTGAAAATAAACTGGTAGCGTTGTGGCCAGCAGCGGAGGTAATGGAATGATTTAAATCAGTGAAAAAGGTAGCAGAAAAACATCTAGTGGGGGTCTCCAGGTGGAGGCTGATGCTGAGGGCTACAAAACTGGCTAGACCAAAATTTGGTGCCGTGAGCTCCCTGCTGGGCACACTGGTCTCTGTGAACAGTGCCACTCTGTGGCAGCTCCAGCACTGGAGAGAGCCTGCTCAGACTGTTCCTGCTCTGTACTGACTTTGCACGGTGTAAACCAGCACCTGCTTTTCTCCCCATAAGAGGGAGGAATTAATCGTGTACTTTGGTGTGGTCCTCTTGTAGAAATAATACCTTTTTGTTCTGCTTGAATCAAGACCTCCCTGAATAACAGGCTTCTCCCTGGTTTGTTGTAATTTCTGTACCTATGGTAGTTTGGAACTGCCTGTAACTATGAATCAATAGAACATCACAGCATGGCTTAGGACATTTGCAGCTGAGGGACTTGACCCCCAAAAAATCATGATTGAGGTGCCTTCTGGACCAGAACTGAGTCTTGTTACACAAGATGTCTCTTTGATTGCTTCTGTGAAGCAGGTTGCTGCTGTCCCAGTCCCCATCTCCTGGGTATTTTAGAAAGACTGTCTGGGCCAGGGGTTTGGTCCAAAGCAGAGAGACAGCTTGGTGTGGAGGCAAGAAGTCTTCCCTGGACACGGATGTTGCATAGAGACCTGGATAAAATACTAACATGGCAGTCAGTGTGATGAGGGATTGCAGGGGTATCACCTGCTTCTGTGAGGAAAGGGAAGATGGGGTCTCTAGTGCTGCCACTTGGGTTGGACAAGCACTAAACTTTCTGCAAAATATCCTAAAAGAAAATGGCATCTTAGACCTTCTGAGTTTCCCATTTGTATGTTAAAGTGGTGTTCTTCAGAGCTGCCTTAGGTACAGTAATCACTGTTCTCCATAAAGAATGCAGTTGCTTTATAGGAAACGTTTATTTTTCCCTTTTATTTACTTCTGGGAACTAGAAGCCCTGTTTCAAGTCCACCCCCTCAAGGCAGTGTTGTAACTGGTTTTCCACACAAGTCCAACTAAATCTTTGTCCATGTGGTGTTTAAACTGCAGGACCTAACCTTGTGTTGCTGTATGAGTTACATCTGCATAGCAGTGTAACACGTGTGCTTCAGTATCCTATTTTGAGCTCTGTAACATGCACAGATAAGTACTTGCACCAAATTGTGTGTAATAATTGAACAGTCTAATACATTGGAAGTATTCAGCATTTCTAAGTCTTTTCATTGTACACTGGGATATTTTCTCTGTATAAAATCAGAAATGTGGTTGAACAATGGGTTTGCTATCAGTGATTAAGAGGCACCCTCATTTAGACACTGGAGAGCTGTGCCTAAGAGCTGATGGCATGGCACTATGATGTGTCCTGCATGAGTTGGCCTCTAATCCTATTTTCCTTGCAATAGAAGTCTTCCCAAATACTTTCAGTGTAGTAAGAGAGGGCCTCAAGTACTTGGATTCCAATAAGGCATGATTGTAGATCAAATGCTGCATTGGGATGTGCCTGCAGGGCTCTTGTTGACTTCAACTGCTGCCCCAGTCATGCACCATGGAAAAGTGGGATTCTTTACATCTTCTAAGCGAACTGAAACATGAATTTATTAGGATAAACTTGTCTGTTACTGAGATTATCTAAAGAGCAGAGAGTCTCATCTGACAAACTGGGTATAAATAGAAAATCCATTGTTTTGGACGTCATCAGAAATGGTATTTGGCTGAAGTTTGTGGTCAGCATTATGGTATATAAGGCAATAGATCCAGTATAACTGAAAAATTGACCAATATGCCACAAATACTAGCTACTTAAACAGAATTTTAACTGTGATGTTTAAACAACCATATAAAAACTTGGTGCTGTGGTCTCATGAGTCAGAAAGGTTACTGCTTGTCTGCCAGCAAGGTGAACTGAAGTGGAAACCTAGAAAATGGGATTTGGGCTGTGAGGAGACAAAGATCTGCTGGCAAGACCATTTTTAACACTATCAGAGAAGCAGTCGTCCATGTGGTTCTAAATGAAATAATATTGAGCTTTTAGTTTAAATGCTTGTACACAAATGGAATCTTACACTGTAGGAAAAAGAGTTGGGGTGAGCAAGGGAAAGTGTGCAGAGTTGTTACTGTTTGGAATTGCTTCTGGTTTTTCTGGGTAGAGTAGGGGGGGATGCAGGAGCATCACTGAGTGAAACACAGTATCTCTGGCTCAGGAACTCTGTAGTCTGAGTGTTTGAGACAAATAAATGACACAAGAACAATTACTGACTTTGTTGAGTCGTGTGACAGCTGTGAAATTAAATATGAAAACTTAATTTCAGATGTTCTGAATTTAAGTCTAGCGCCTTAGTCGTGAGACTAACTTTGTAATCTGATGGTGAAGTAATAAACATGGATCTTCATCCTGACCTCCTGGGAGGGAAATTGACTGTATTATATCCTACCAAATGGTCTCCAAAATGAGTGCCTCTGTATTGGCTTGGGGGCAATTTTTAGTTTAACTTCTGAGCAGAATGTAGATCAGACACTGCAACTTCCAAATTCCCTTTTATTTGTTTGATCTCTAGCCTCAAAGCTCAGAAGTGAAAGCTTTAAATAAAATAAACAAAGATGGGAGTGTGAAACAAGAATCTCTAGGAGGGACCCAGGCTCATGTGTTATGCACAGATAAAGTGGTCATCACAAGGAAGAACATGAATCTTCACTCCATGCCTGTCCCTCCCCTCCTCAAAGCCTTTTATGTCTGAGGCAGAAGGAGCTCTGCTCCTGGGCTACTTGGCCAGGATGAAGCAGCAGGTCCCAGTCCTGCAGCCTCTGTGCCCGTGGTGCTCAGAGGAGCAGGGCGTGCACAGCCAGCCCACCTTGAGGCAGGAGGCCACGTGGAGACCCTCAGATCTCTGTTGTGCTCTAGGAAGCAAGAGGCCTGTCTCTGCAGCTCAGAGACAGCAGAGGAAGGAGCACAGTGTGTTACTGAGTGTGCAGAGCTGGGCCTGGATAGGGGGACTCTGTTTGGAGGGGCTGTGGTTGGGTTTGGGTAAGGGTTTGAGTTCAGGGCTCTCCTGGCTTTGTCAGAGCTTGAATGACTCTCTGCTAGTTTGAGGCACAGCCTGTGGAGCTCGTTTATGTTTGACAGATGAACATTACATGAAGTAGCAAGACAGGAAAGTCCATGAGGCTGCTCAGCTCAGGCTTTCTGCCTTTCCCACTCAGTAATGCCTGGGTCTACTCCATTTCCCCTGTGCTTTTTATGAGACCATGTATGAGCTCAATTCTGTTGTTACTTGTAGTTAAATGCAACCTGGGTCACATCACATTTTCCTTTACATTAAATAAAGTAGCAAGACAGAGGCCATAACTGAATTATCAGGCTGACCTCCTAAATGTCACTGGATAATAAACATGCAAAAAGAATTCTCATTAAATACACATCACTAGCACTTTAATATCTAGGCAAATTAGACTGCTTTGGGGACAAGTGAGGTCAAATATCTTCCTTTGTGTCTGTGTAATATGGATTAATTCTCGAACTGGACAAAAGCACTAACTGCTGTACTGTGTCACCTCATTATCTAGGGCAGAAACAAGCTGTGCCTGGGTGTTTTTGTACTGTGGAAATGCAATTTATTTGAATAACCTCCTTTCAGCAGTTCTTGCTTGCTCCCCAGAGGACAGACAAAACTGCACTAACCTATTCTACTCCAGCCTGTTCAGTGCCCTTGAAGAAATCTGAATATTATTGGAATTTCTTGGATATCTTCAAGTTATAGATGAAAAAATCTTCTAAAAATCTTACGAAACACAATGAAAGGGGTATTCCAGGTCTTCTTACTGAATGTGGAAGCTGTACCTAACACTGGTCTAGATTTCTATATAAGATTGATTCATTAGTGAGCGAAAATTAGAAATTTATATGAAAAAAGGCTCAGTGCACCCACATGTGTTTTTGCACGAGCAAACAGCATTTGGGGCAGAAATATACATTAGTGCTAGCTCTTTATACACGATTTCAATAGATACTTTGCAAATGGAGTCTTGGTTTGTAGAACCAGCTAACCTTGTATCTTTTACAAGAACTGGTAATTGTTACACAGTTCCCACCTCTGCTATACTGATGCAGCTTTACTGATGTATAAACTAATAGCTGTGTTGTGGTTTTATGTAGGTCCCTAACAGCTTAAAACTTGGCAGTCGTGGCACAAAGAAATGCCCAGGCAGCCTCACTGGTGCTGGTTTAGAGAAGGCTTTTAGTAGTGTGGGCTGTAGCTGGAAAGCAAACACAAAGTAGCCCCTGCCAGGAAATGAATCTCACAGTAGTCCTGTGTAGGTGTTTCTTTTTTACTTAAGAGAGCCTGACAGGACTGTGCTGGCAATAAAAGGAGGTTGCTTTGGATTTTGATTTAGCTTTGCTAAAGCAGTAAGAATGCTGTCAGGCTCACTATTGCTGTTTACTATGTGTTTTTTAAAATTAGATAATGGCAGAGCAGTCCCATATGTCAATAATAAACAGTTCAAGTAGGTTTGTATTGGAAAAAATGGGGTTGTCAGCAGAACGGTATTATTTGTCACAACAGCGGCTAACAACCGAGTACTTTATATTGCTAGGCTGTTATCAGCTGGGAGGCAATTTTATTAGCTGGAAAGAGGAGCAGTTTGGCAGAGCAGCAGCCGTGCTCAGCTGAGGGGTCTGTGTGAGCCAGCACGAGGTTGTGCCACGGCTGCAGGAGGGAGCTGTGCTCACAGAGCAGAGGAGCCCAGGCATCCCCTCAATATCTGCTCTGCCCCTGCCCGAGGCTGGGAGCAGGGCATCCCTGTGTGTGCAGGGAGACAGAGGCTGCTGACTTCCAAAGCAGGCAGAGCACACGGAGGCCTCACGGACATCATCTCCTACAGCTGTTGTTTTGTTACCCTGCTCCTGGAGGCGTTCAGGAGACAAAGGGAATGGATCACCTGAGGACACGGGTGAATGGTAGACAGTGTGGTGGTGCTGAATTCATGGCTGGACTTGTGATCTTAGAGCTCTTTTCCAACCTCACCAATTCTGTGATTCTGTGGGTTAAATTCATCAAACTGACATGATTAGAAATAGTTTACTGCTTTATAATTTTTTTTTAATTGGCATGCTGAGTCCCTCTCACGCCAAGGAGCTGGAGATTTCATATGTACAGAGGGTGATGAGGAATATCCCATGTCCACAGTTTTGTCAAATGACTCCTTCCTACCTTACCCTGAAAAGCTTGGCCTCCCTTACATCTAGAGCATAGCAAAGTCTTTAGTTAACTGAAATCTAGCAAATATCAGTCATTGGAGGGTACATTTGGAGGGTCTGTGTATTTGTGGGTCAGTCCCAAAATGCTGCTGTTCGTTTACAGCAAAAAGGTGATCCCTTCTTCATGGAAAGCACAGGCTCTGCTTTTTTTTCAGGCACATGCTCTCAATACAGCCATTTTTAGTGTGTCATCATGCATTCTGCTAATGCACTTAGCTCTGTTCTTTAAGTATGGACAGGATAGGGTTATTTTTCAAAAAAATCCTTAATCTGCACTTGCATCTGCTTAAGTTTAGTAATTCTGATTGGACTGGTAATTACAACTACATTGACAGCTTGCTCCTAATCCTGATCAAGTCAAAAATACTCTAAAAACAGTGAAGTGAGAGCCACAGTGTCATCGTCCTTATTTCTGGGTTGCAAATATTTACAACTTGTATCAGTTGCAGAATGTGAAACCTGTGGTTCAGTCCAGTGGGGACTCTTTGTCAGTCTTTTCATAACGCTCCAGCCTGTGGAATTGTGTGACCATATCTAGCTTGCCTGCTTTTCTGCAATATGACTTTTTAGTCCTCCTACTTACAATGAAAACCTGAGAATATGCCCCAAACTGGCCTCAAAGCTCAGTTGCTGAAACCAGCTCCCAGTATTTTTCATTGCCTTGTGATCTGGGTCGTTTGAGTTGTGCTTTTGCTACTTGTGTGTATGGATATGCTCTGGAATTGCTTACATAATAGTACAGAAGAAGGAAGTGTAGGACTGGCTGCGTATTTACCACCTGAACTACCACTAATGCAGTTGTTTATTTTTCTCTGTATTTTAGTTTAGAATTCATTTTCCACCAAATTTCACAACAAAGAATTTTGTATCTCTTGTTATTCAACTTTTAAGGAATGAATTAACAGTTCTTGGTCTTGTAAAGTTAATTTTAGATCATGGAACTGCAGAAAATTCTGGAAATTAAAACAAATTCATAGCTGCATGGCTTGAGTGTCTTAATAAGATGTTTGGCAAAGAAAGATCATTTCACCGATACCAAAGCAGAAATCTGTTTATGTGAGGGTAATACAAAGTAGACACCAGCTGCAGGTCTTAAAAGAGGAAAGTTACTGGCTTATTTAAATGCAAACCAATAGAAAGTATTTAAACTGTATAATCTATATAGAATGAATTACTCATTTTAAGCATTCAGGATGCATTTCTGTTCTCCATTGACACTATCTAGAGCAGTGTTTCCTTTTGGAGCTTGCTATAAATTTCTCCTGGTGTTGTCCTAAAGCTATTCTCTCATTTCTCCCAAGTGGATATTTGGAGTGGTTGAGTGGTTTGTTTGGCTCTCTCCAGTGCAGAAGAGATCCCAAGAGCAGCCCCTCAAGGGCCTGACTCCCTCAGCTCAGCTGCTGCTCTGCTGGGCTGTCTGTGGGCACTGCCTGCCCTAGCACAGAGGTGTTCACAGCCACATGTAGTGTTTGAGGAAGCAGAGAGAGGCTTTGGTAAGAGTGCTGATTGTTCTGTACACTTTTGGCTACCACAGAAGGGAAATGGGGATATTGAGGGGAAAATATTTCCCATACTCCCTATTTATTGTAACTTTAGTGGGAGATGGTTTTTTGCCGGTCTGTTGGCATATTTCTCTGTGAACCTAAAACCAGAAGTATTTCTTTATAAAGGTAGAAGTATTTCTTGCTCCACAGCAGATATGCATTTCCCTACATCCATCAAATCCACTAGTTCAACAGCTGCTCTGTTTGTGATGGCTGTGGTTAATACAAAAGTGTTGTGCCTTGCAGACCTGCAGCAGCTGTGGAATGGGTCAGATTAATTGTCCATGTAATCCTGTACCTTGTGTTTAATGATGTCCTCACAATCCAGGAGAGGGACGAGCCTCTGTAGAGGATAGCAGAGCACTTGGCTGGTCTGTGTACCATGAGCATCTTTGGCAGGGATTGTCAGCACTAACATTTTAAAGAAAATTTGGCCTTAACGAGTTTCAGTTAAAATGAGCCCTGTTGAGGTCAAACTCCACCTCAATAGCTGCAGGTGCCTTAAGAAACAGATCCCCAGCTCCTCTACCAATGCCTGTGTCTGCCCTGTCCCACAGGCACTCACTCGCACATTGACTTCCAGCAGAGCACTGCAGTGCTTCACAAAATCAATACTGCAGAAGGAATAGTTTTCTTCTCTTAGCTTCTTATCAGAACCAAACTTTTATTTCTGCATCATTTCCTTGCATGACTACACCCCCCTCTCACTGCCACCCAATTTGTTTTTAATCTATAGCCTTCCTGCTACCATGCTAAAACACCAAACAGCTATACCACCAGTCTTCTGTCCTAGGTGAGCTTTTTGAGTTGTCACATCAAGAACAGTCAAAATTAATGACCAGGCTGCTACAAGGAATTGGATTTTTCACAAATATACATATTTATTTTTCTACCTATTCAGGAAGTTTGCTCTGTGCTGCCCTGTATGCAGCTTCTGTAGAGTTACCAAGCCTAAAATTCTGCCTCACCTCCTTGTTTTCAGGTGAGTTTAGCCCAGCATTTAAAGAGCTGTGGGCAAAAAAAATGCTCATTTCAGGACTGCTGAATACTCCAAATGCAAATGGAATCTTATTTGAAGTATTAAAACCTGTTGAGTTTCCAAAATTAGGATGGGGTGGGGTGGGCTTTCAGTTACTCTTGTAATATGGGATTTGGGCAATTCACCTCTAAATATAGGCCTGAATATTGCCATGGATATCTTGAGAGAGAAGGCAGAAGAACAGTGAAACTCAGGTGTATTTGAGGAGACCTAAAATGATGACAGAGTTTTACAAAATTCTGGTCAGTATCTTCTGGCCAGTAAAATTGCTTTTAGCTTCCTGGAGAGTTTGAGGCTCTGGTGTGGATAAGGAAAGTGAAGTGTGGACATTATCATTGAGGGTGTGGAGGGCAATGCTGATTGTTTCACCTGGCTGTGAGAGAAGAGTTACTCCTGACCTTAAAAACCTTGATGTCATGGATGAAGGAACAAAGCAGAATCACAAGCTTCTACCTGCATGGTTGTGTAGAAATAAAAACACATGCTGACTTCTGTGAGGCATTTTCTTGAGATGAGTTATGGAAAGCTGTTCTGAAACTCAGCGAATCATAAATAAAAACTGTAGTGGATAGAAAACTAATTTTGTCATCATGCCCTCTAGGCAGGTTCAGTGGCAAACAGATCCCATGCAGTTGCTCATAAATATGTGGGAAGTCACCACTGCTGAAATTAGCTACACCAAAAGGCAGCTGAGGAGCTGTTTCTGGTTGTGCCTGGGCAGGATGATCCACAGCCAGACGAAAGCCAGGAGCAAGGGGACATCATAGTTCCGTGTTTTTTCTGTTGTACCAATACTCCTTGGAACAACAGCACCTCCTGTGCCATGCAGT
>VZUA01049143.1:6706-19321 GCA_013401035.1 Horornis vulcanius
CTTGCTGATATTATATACTGCATTGGGAGGGTATCAGGGTGAAAAGATAGAAAAGGCCAGGCATGAGTGGATGTTTCATGATGCAATTTTTAATTGCATGATCAGATGCTCCCTTCACCCTAACCTCTGCACCCATATTTTCTTCTTCCTTGTGTGGGGTGGAGATGCCTTAAGGATGAATCAGGGAAGGTGTCTGCTTTCTAAAGGGCTTCTTGGCATTTGTGCAGACAGAAGGTGCACGAGGAACAAAGCTGGGGAGTTCTGCAAAAGGTGAAGAAGACTTTGGGTGAAGATGTTTGGTGATGAGTGACTCATATATCCCTAACTTTTACTAATGATCCCTGACATCTAAGCTTTATTTTTGGGTTTCTGAAAGACACCCCTGGCACGTGACTTGAAGAAAGCCTGGGCTCTACCAGAAGCAAATGGTGAGGGACACAATGAACACAGAAAGTTCTGTATGATGTTGAGGATACAGAGAAATTGGAAATGGCCCAAAACTGAAAGAGACCTTTAATGATTCCTTCATGGCTCAATTCTACATCAGTTAAATAGAGACAAACCAGAGCATGATTACAGGTTTTGATGAACTTTGATACTGTTGTAATTAATGTTTCAGAAAAATGAGACATACAAGAAGATTATGCAGGAAAATGAATAATTCTGTTTTCAGGGCAGTATTCAGTAAGTAAGACCTAGGGTTATTTGGTAGGAAATGAGGAGAATACAAAATAAGGAATGGCTGCTCATTATCTGAGCACTGTCCATTTTATGCCGGGAGACAAGAAGAAACCCTTGAAAAAACATTTGTGGGACTGCACTGTTAGATGGGATAGGGCTGCAGGGATGTCCCTTGCCCCAGTACTTCCCAAATCTGCATCTTGATGATGTTCCCTCTTTAAAATGCAGCTTTACAGGTGTGCACTTTTCCACCCACATCCAGCTGGGTCTTGGGGTTTGGGCTGAAGGGGGTTTCTATGCCATGGGCACAAGTGCTCCACCTCATCTCTGCCCCTCTACATCTGTCTCTAGGACTTCTCTGTTTAGTCCTGGTTGCCCCTTCTCAAACTTCTTTCTCCAGCCTTAATCCTCTGTCCACATCCTCCTCTCCCCCTAGACTGTTTATTCCAGCTCAGATTGTGTTTCTCTTCCACTTTTGCCTTATTTTCCACGCTGCTGCAGGTGTCAGCAGGAATCCTGGGGATGCAGCACAGGCTTCCTGTCTCACGCACTGGGAGTTTAATAGAGAACAGATCCTGGCTTAAAGCTGAGATGAGCAGGTTCCAGCCCAGATGTTTCTCAGACATCCCTCCCAGGGTGCCATCAGGAGCAGTAGAGGTGCCACCCAAATACCAGTGAGGGGGTGAGCATGGAGGAACTGGTATCTGAGGGTATCTGATGTTATGAAGACACATTTAATTTCTCATCTCACCTGATCTCTCTCTAAAGACCACAATACATTAGGGGAGGGGTTGTGCCAGCCTTAATGAGGCTAAATATTGCCTTATTTGTGCCATATAATTATTTGGCCCTGTCATGGAATATTTGCTGAAAGGATTAGTCTTATAAGTAATTAGTCTTTCTGGAAAAGAATATCAGTGGCACCAGATAATACTCTAACTCCCTCTATCCAAAATAATTTAATCTCTTCTAAATGAAATCCATTTTTCTAAAGAAAAATTACTTCCACAGTATTATTCAGAACCTGGCCATGGAGAGATTCAACTTTAGATGAAGCAGTAATGATTTCACCTAACTTTGTATTCCAACTCCTAAGCTACTAGAATTAATTGAGCGTGTAATTAAGGAAGGGTTTTCTTACCAATATGATCACGCCTATAATTAAAATCTCACACAAATGTGTGTGTGGAAGAATAGGGCAGGGCAGAGAAGAGACCAAAGTGTCTGACAGGTTTACATCAAAGGACCTGAGCTCCTACAACTCTGAGCCAGAAGGAGGGGAGGAAGGGAAGACAGGACTGGCTGATAACTGACTTGATATATTGTTTTTGACCTCCTGTCTTCAAAGCCCCAAGTGGTTTGAGTGCTGTCTACCTGGGAGATGTCTTCTACCTTTAATGTTCCTTCAGCACAGCCAAGCTTTGCAAGTGTTTGTGCTACCAAGAGCAGAAGAGTCATGACATCTGCCTGTTTTCAGAGGGACTGGAATGGGTTTGGTTGCTGCTTTGGGCTGTGCCTCATCAGTGCTGTGGCCCAGGAGACCCTATTTCATGTCCTGAGAGCCATGAACAAGGTTTTGTAGGAAAAAAAAAGGAGTGGTGCATTTTTACTGCTGATATTTATACTGCATTTACTACTAAATCAGCCTTAAATAGCTGCTCAGCCTGTCGTGTGGGACCCAAGTCAATGGCTCTGCCTCAGGACAGCTGCATTTGGGGAGATTTTCCAGTTCTGAACATGAGGAGATTTTGGTTGCTGGGAAGCTGCGACACAGCATTGCCACAACAGCTGAGCTCCTGCACAAAAGGCACAAGGGCTTTCCCTAAAAAGTACCAAACAAATCACCAAAATGGGGACTTGGAGCCTGAAAAGATGAAGGGATTGAGTCCCTTAACTGGTCTGCCATGTTGTGACTGTATGAGGGAGGGGGAAATCCCTCCCTTGTAGGATAACCAAGCCAAGGACCAAAACACCGAGGAAACACAGGTGTGGATGAATGTTACATGAAAGAAGCCACCCTGAAGAGAGAAACTGCTCTCTCATTTGTTTGATATCTGCTGTGGCCAGGGAAAAATGACTTTGTGTGTTTATTGACGTTATAATATGTTTATAAATCCCATCAAAAAGACACCTGCATCTGTCCTCTGGTCTCCTCCAAACTAAGCAACCTGAAGGGCTTGTGATTTTTGTCCTCCTGGTTGAATTCCAAATGTGGTCAGAGTTTTGGTCTCACAGATTTGGTGGGGTTTATATTGGGATGTAGATAAAGGAGGCATGCAGGTGAAGTTAAGGTACATTAGGTGTGTGTTCTCAGGAAGAAAGCCCACACACCCTGCTGGGGACATATTTTACATTTATTTAAATCCAGTAAAATACTATAAGAAATAGCTGAGCATTACTGAAGTCCATGCTGGGGTGCTTAGAGCTATGCTGATATGCAGTGGTTATGGATCAGACTTATTTTTACATGAAATATGCATCATGCAAGTACTTTATTTCCTTCCATATAGTCCCAAACATTAAACACATGCAGTCCCTAAGAACACTGCCTTCAGAATGAACTAATATACCAGGCAGACGTGTAGGAGAGCCATTTTCCTCCATAGATAACTCCCAGGCTGACATTTTTGGGCAACCATCATTTTTTTGCTCCATAATCATCTCACTCATATCTTTCTGATTTTTTCAGCTTTCCCATATTTGCAGCAGTTCAGACTTTGTGACCTTCCCCAGGGAATGCAACCTGTGATTCACAGCTAAAGAGTGGGTGTCTCTGTCTGAGTTCTGCTTTTGAAAAGGGTGGCAAATTGCCTCGACAACAGCTGCCATTAAGTAAAATACTTAATGAAATGACTGGGAAAATGAGTGCTCACCAGTGTATTTTCTCTGCACTTCCTAAAAATGCCTGTGACCCACATACAGAGCTAGCAAGCTTTATGCTCTTAGTGCCATTATCATCAGCTTTCTTCCCTCCAGTCCGTGCCTTGCCATACTGCATTTTAAGCATTATTATTAATTATTATGTTGTTGTTATTGCTATGATTGCTATTATTAATTTCATTTTGGTACCTCTGTGGTCTTTGCATAGCCCTCCAGGGTGCTTTTCTGTGAGGTCCGTGGAAGCCAAGAGAAGGTCTCTTGGCATTTCCAGGCAACCTCAGCCACATGAAGGTTTAGGGAATGTAAGACCTTGCTGGGCACCTCTTCTACAGCCTGGGTTTGCTCAGGCTGAGCAAGACACAGACAACTGAGGCCAGGGTGCAGGATGGCCTGAGCTGGGACATGGTGTCTGGACACTGGGAGGTGAGCAGGGCACGTGGGAGCAGTTCCAATTTCTATCCCCTGAAAGGATCCAGTGGTATTTGATATACATTGTGAGAGCTTTGGTCACCAAGGCATGCTGTGATCATTCCATGCTCCAACACAACAGTGTGCCAAATCTAACTGCGCCTCCCAGTGATGTGGTCCCCGTGCTGAGCTGGTGATGGCAGAGAGGGGATCAAGCTGTCTGTGAAAGACAAAGCAATCCCAGCATTGTGATTATCCTGGTTCATCTCAGGGGCTGTCTGATAGTCATGGGAGAGCTCAGCAAGAGCTGAACCCACTCAGCCTGGTGTGCAGCCAAGGGTAGGTCTTAGCATAGTGTAGCCTGGATTCAGTTCTGCTCCTGAGGATGCTGAGAATGGACAGCACTCCCCAGGCTTTGGATCATAGATATAATCTGGAAATACCAGAATTTGAACCACAATCTTTCCTCCTTAAAAACTGAGGCAAAACATTCATTTTTCCTCCCAACCTTCAGTAGGGAGCATTTGGGGGCAGGGATTGTGTTCTCAGGATCCAACACTAAGCATACAAGTCCCTGTGCTGCGTTCTGAGCTCCCAGTGCTCTGCAATGCAATTCCCATTAGCAGCTCCTGTCCTGCCCAAGATACACAGAGTTTCCTCTCCCTGGACAGTAAAAATTCCACCACTGCTGAGACTGGGCACGAGTGCAAGGCCCAGTCAGGCATGGAGCTCACTGCTCTGCTGCAAAGCACAGCCGGGGAGGAAAAATAACCTTTCAGTTTTATGTTCAGTGATATATTGTCTTTAAATCTGAATGGGTTTAGGAAATGTTACAGAACAGAAACTGCTCTGCTTTTCCAGAGGCATAATGTTATGGTACAGTTGTTCCAAAGCCAAACTGTGCTCTGAGTTATGCCCCTAACTTCCTCTTTCCCAGGTATTTATAAAATTATGATTAACAGTAGCAGACATAGGACTTCATTATTTCTTGAATTGCCTTTCTTTTTAACTATCTACAGGCTTAGAGAATTACATATGGCCTCATTAACCTCTGTGTCAAACTGATAATAAGGCAGGGAAGGAGGTACCCCTTCAGCTGCTTGACAGCCTGTGCAGGGGCCCTGTGGAAGGGCTGCTGAGGGAACACCTGCACTTCCCAGTTTGTGCTACAAGCTTTGTGAGTCTGTGGGTGATTGCACAGGAACCTGAAATGTTTGTGTTTGTGTGCTCACTGCCCAGGTGAGGTTACTCAATCTGGGAGACCAGAAGCCCCAGAAATAAATGGCTTTGGAAATCTCACTCTGTAAATGTCGTTAGCACCAGTGTGTGTCTATCGTGATGGGATACTCAAAATGAGAGTGAAAAATGCAGTTGTATCCAAACAGGGACCTTAGGCTTCATAGAAGCAATATGAATGTTTTTCAAGGGATGGGGGCAACTTTGGTCTTTTGGTCTTTTGGTATTCTTAAAAACACCAGGGCTGGTTTCACAACATATGCAAAGGAATTATTCTGCTTCTTGGCTTCTACTAGAGTGCTGTAAAGTGATTTTAATATGCACAGGTGTCCAGATAGTGCAGGATCCAAACCTGAACTTCTGCAGGATAGCTTGCAAGATTAAAGTTTAGAATCTGTTCAAATGTTTTGCTGCATGCAGCTGCACAAAACCCCTGCTTATATAAACCTCTTTTCAGTGCCATCCAAGAAGGGTGAAAGACTACAGCAATCCACAGGTGTAACCCAGACTCCAGACTTTGCTTTCCGTGGGGTAATTTCTTCTCCTGATTTCCTCCCCAACAATCTCAAAGGTCAGCTGTCACAGCCTTTGCTATTTAGTATTCTCAGGGCATAGTGTGGTTCCCAAAGTTTCTCTGCTTCGAGCCACTGTCAACTTCTCTAAGTAAGGTACAAGGACAACTCAACCATTCCTTGTGAGTGATCCAGTGGTCAAAAACTAAGTGGCTTTGAAAGCAGAGCCAACAAGGTTTAACAAACCAACAGTAACGCCATGGGAGCTTGCTAATCCCCAAGATCTACAATAAACAGATAAAGTTAATAAGATTCAATAAACTAGAAACAGCCCCATTAATGCTTAAAGAGCACTATCTAAATACTACACACTTTATTTACTGAGTTTCCTTGCTGAATTTGCTGTACACAGGAAGACTCAAAATTCATTATCTTTGGATGCAAAGCTTAGTAAATTTGACAGTAATTAATCTCCATTTACCCTCCGCGTGTGTTTCTGAACAGACGAAAAGTTCATTGAAAAAGTTCTTTCAGCTGCTCTGAAAGAGAAGCAGTGCTTTGATAAACAAAAAAGCACCAAACAGAGGCTTCTGAAAGGAAAATAGAGCAGTAGCCAGTTCTGCGTGGTTCGAGCCAGGTGCTCATTGCAAATTCAGTAGCATGCACTGGCAAGTGTCAGCAGCAGAGAAACTGAAATTACTGAAATTCTTATGCCAGTGTAATTTGCTGAAGGCGATGCACTGAGGGTTAAGGCAAATTGTGCATGCGTTGAGGATTATAAAACAAATTAAAATGGAGGCTAACAAAAGGAGTGCAATATTTATGCATTTCTTCATTCTTTTCACTTCGTGGTACTCAATCAACTTCACAGTCTCTTAAGGTGGCATGGGGACATTGCTATTGTGTACATTCATTTGCTCTGAAAACAGGAGCTCAGACATCCTAGGCTACAGAATTTAACTGGCTCTGGTAATATTTATAAGTACTTCTATTAACCTACCAAATATTTACAACCTGCCCATTACTTCTAATCAAGTGAAATTTAATCATCAACACAAAAAATGCAGTAACTTTTCTGTTCAGTGTGTTCTACTTATCTGCTTCAATTTTGATATATCAGCCCATTTTATGATGTATCCCTTCTCTTTCCCTAGAATTCCTGCATCTGTGCACCCTGGTTATACAAAAGCAGAAATGTTTTAATCACCCACAGCTTACTGCAGTGGAGTCCATTACATGGTGTAATGCGCTTACTGTTTAATACCCAATTTACCAAATATTTTAAAGAGTTCCTAAAGTACCCTCTGTATAATCACCCAGAACGGCCCAGCAGCAACCAAATGGATTATTACCTTGTGGAATGAGAAACAAGCACTCTATGAAATATTCTCTTGGTTGTATTTTCCCAGCCCTCTGCTGGCAAGCCCTGCCATGGAGCTGGTTGGAGAAGTGAGGACGTTGTGTCCGTGTCTCTGTCCAGTGTCTCAGCTCCAGCCCTCCTGCACAATAAACTGGACTTCTTTAGTCAAGAAGTGCCCACCTGTCCCTCTGCCAGCTCTGACGTGGAGTGACAGCCTCTGTGAACAATAGGGACCAAAGAGCTGACAGCAATCTTATTTTCAAGTGCCACCACAAGATTCACCCAAGCCCACCTGCAGGGATTTAGATCTCATTTTAATTCCAGGGACCCTTGTATGTGGCTGTGAGAGGCAGATGTAGGCTGTCCTCACCTGCTGGTGACAGACTGTGAGAGGTACCTGCAGAGTCAGTTCTTGCTCCTACTTACCCAGGGAAACAGAGAAAATGGTTTGGTTTTAGTTTTCTGTCTAGATTTGAGCAGGCTAAAAAGAGCTGCTTGGGACTCTAAGGATAAAATAGTGTCTTTATTTGCATTTCACTGTGGCAGGCAGATGTTTTCACACAGGTTCAAGTCTAGGAGCTCCCAGAAGCCCCAGGTTTTTTCCAGGAGGCTCTGCCAGAAATGACCAGAAGCCCACTGTCCTTCATGTCACTGTGCAAACCAAAGGACAAAAAAACTTCTAACTAGCCTCCAACAGTTTCAGCCTTAGTGTAAAACAAGTGACAACAGATGGGATCAGACAGACGGGAGGATAGAGGAGGAAAACGAGGCAGTATCAGGGAGTGTGACAGGCAGGGGTCTCTGCACATTGGCAGCCTCGCTGTTGTCAAGTGGTTTTTTTTGTGTAGTCATCACATATTAACGTTGTATTTGGGAAGTTAATAGATTTTACACTTGATTTTCTGGCAGGGAGCAGAGAGCCACTGCCAGCCATGAAGCATCTTGGAAATGAGATTAGTTTTCAAATCTATTCAAGTGATTGATTCATTGTTTTTTCCCTGAAAGGTAAAGATGTAAGGGCCAAATCCTGACCTTTATTGCACAGAGTCTATTTGAATATCTCCATCAGCTGCCATGGAGATACTCCAGATTACAGCAACGTAACATCAACGTCAGGATCTGGATCTTCCAGAGAATCCCATTGATCTTACATCATTGCAATACCTGATTTAAAATCACATTTCTTTTGCTTGAGAAGATCTTCCCACACACAAAGGAGGTCAGAATATCTCCGTTTCTCTAATATTAAGGCAGATTGAGATCCAAAGGATCGTGTCTATATTCCCAAACATACTCTTCTATAGGATCAATAAATTACCTGATAGTGGCAATTGAGATTACACTTTATGGATGGTGTTATTAGGATTTACATCCCAGCTACGAAGCAGGTCAGATGAACAAACAGAATACCCAGTCCTGGACCACTTCCCTTACTCTACTCTGTCATTTTTATAGCTTCACACATGCTGCAGGTGCTGATATTACACACGTCTGACTGTAATCCACACATCAGCCTGAGAGCACAGCAGTCCTGGGAGAGACTGCCTCCAGCAGTCGTTTCAAGCCTGGTTAGAGGAGCAGAATGGAAACATCAGCTAAAGCGATGAAAGTTACATTTTCTAATAATGGAAATGAGATGGAAATGTTGGGCAGCTGTTAGGGGTTTCCTCTATTATCTGATTTTTAAAAAATAATACTGAGAAATGCCTTACCAAGCCTAATATTAATGTATGTATTCCTAATAATGAGATATATGAATGGCTGGGTCTATAATCCCTTATAAATCTTTCATTCTAAAAACTGCCCATAGCATTGTTCTTGGTAATGGAGAGCTATATGAAGTTGTCAGGTCCTTTTTTAAATTATCAACTTACTGTTCAAGACAAAAAAAAAATCTGAATTAAAGTGGAAAAAAAATTATTCCCCTGGAGAATTGCAGTCCAGACATTTGCTGGCAAATTATTTTTATTTAAATCACTTTTCTTGGTTTTAATATTGAAAAGACTTTAAATCATTGAAGAGCCTTTAATTTAGGATAGTGGCTGGCAGGGATGTAATTGAGGAGACAAGACTAGCTGATCTGTTTCAACACAAGGGCTGGACCAGACAATTTCTCAGAATTTTTTAAGTCTGGCATTTATAGAAAGCAACTCTTGTCTGACTCTCCCTTCAAAACTGTTTGCATCTAAGGCATACAAAGACACTCTGTTGCCAGCAAGAATTGCCACCAAATTCCAATTCTTCCAGTCTTGAGATACAATACTACAGAGTTGGATTGAATGTGGTGATGGACTGAAATCATAAGGATTTACCCAAGGCAGTTACCACATGGGATGGAGGCAGTGACTAAATAAAATGCAATGAGGATTCAGTCTATCCCCCAGGATCACAAAGAAATAATGGCACGGGTAGAAATTTTACAAACTAAACCATCTCTCTTGTTTCTCTGTCTTTTCCCTGCTGGAATTCAAGTTTCTTTAATAATGAGGATTACTGTCAAACCTTTAAAGAGAGTTGAGAGTGTGAGAAGGCAGCAGACAAGTGCAGCAATTCCTTAGCTCTGCACACTCACTCTCTGTTACAGCTTTCTGGTCTGGGTCCACAACAGGAGGTCTCCCACCCCGGCAGGGTATTTGGGCACAGAATCACCCACTTTGCTTGTCCGTGCCCCCCTTGCTGCTGGAAACACCGTGCTGGGGTAGCCCAGTGTCCCCATCCGCCCCGGTGCCGCAGGTAAGCCTTCCCCGACTTGGCTCCCCGGGGAGCCCGCACAGACACACAGACACAATGAGAGCCTCCAACTGGAAATTCAAACAAAAATATGGCTGTCTACTCCAAAAGGCAAACTCATTTACAAAGGTCATCTCTGTCGAGGAAGAGTGATGCGTTACTCCCCTCTTGGAGGCAACTGCTGTCGCTCCTCTGCCGGGTTACATTCACGAGCATAGTTTTGAAAAATAAGAAAGAATAAAAAAAGAGAGAGAAAAGAATAGAGACAAAAGCCCGGCAAGCCCCCTATTCAGAGAGCTAGTCCCGCAACTCCCCTTCCCCTCGTCGGGTAAATTGAGCTCCAAAAGACATTAACATCTTTCCCTACCTTCGTTCTCATCGGAGACAGAAGCCCTTCCATTTTGGTCCGATCCTCATGCCAGTCCTCGTCCCCCAACTTAGTATCTCGTGCCCGTCTCAAGCATCCCACACGAACAAGAGCATGTCAGGGGCCGCCAGCGACACCCTTCACGGGAGCTCAGCCAGCTGCCAACCTGCCAACTTGCAATCCTCAGCCGCGCGGAGCACCCTTCCTGGAGAGACCTTCCTCCCTCTGCCTCCTCTCTCGCTCTCTGTGCATAATCCGCCCGCAGCTATGTTTGTACCATCGCGGCTGACAAACGATCCCTGCCTTACGTAATGCATTCAGCACAGGACGGGCGATCCCAGCCCCGCCGCGGGTCCCGCTCGGCGGCAGCGCTGGCGGGGAAGGTGCGGGACTCTGCCCTGCCTATTGTCAGCGCCCAGCTGCCGGCGCGCCCGGGAGCCGGTGATGCTCCGCCGCTCTCCCCGCTAGCCAGGAAAGCACCGAGAAAACTTCGTCACCGTGGAAGATCGTGGATTCCCCGGTGCTGACTTAAAAGGGTGTAATCCTCATTCCAAGCCTCAGCCCAGGAGGTTTTCCCTGCTCGGGAAACGCCAACAGTTGGAGCATTTTCTGCTGGGCGCGTTTACTGTCAGCGAGTGACCAAACCCACGCTGAAAGGGAGTTCCTGTCAATTGTCAGCCGGGAATTGAGAGAGAGAAAGAAAGAAAGAAAGAAAAGCACACTAAACAAAAGGAATATACTCCTGCAAAGTTGGTCAGCAAAAGATACTCCCTGAATGTGTTTCTATTAGCATTTTAATTCAGATCAGAGTGTGTCTTTGTGGAAAATTCCCTGATTGCTCCCGCTTTTTGCATTTTGTTTTCCATCATGAAGTGATGCTAGGATTGAAGCTCTTTCAGAGAAAAATCCAATTAAAAAATGAGCTTCACACCTACAAGCACACCAGTGTTCAGTCCATAGGACCAGACCAGACCAGTCTAAAGTAAAATCCTTTTGAAATGGCATCAAATGAGCACAGTTGCCCATTACTGCTCTGAAGGTCAGCTCCCCTGGGGGCCACCCCATTTCCTAACACAAACACAAAAGGAATCACCTTCCTCAGCCCAGGGGTAACTTTCCACATACCAGTACCCAGTTGCTGTCCAAAAGCAAAATTAAAAACGCTGTTACACCACCAGAACTCGATTTTCAATGTTAGAAAAATCACTGTCAGGCTGGCTGGAGCATATTACAGGTGGAAATTTATAATGCCCTTTAACACCAACTCTTAGGTCCCACAGCTACATGCTCAGGGACAGTCACTCTCTGATCTAAGCACTGAGCTGGATCTGGTTAACTCCTGAAAATACCACATATTCTCTGGATGATAATGGGTATTCACCTCAACTAGTTTTCACCATCTAAAGCTCTGCTTTCTGGTCCGAGCCAGCCACTGAAGCTCCTGCAAAACCAAAAAGAGAGACCAGCTGCTTCTCAAAGTGATTGGCTGCTCAGGCCAAGGACCATCTCTGACCCCATGCATCCTTCATGCTCAGCCCAGGCTCCTGGAGGCTACACAGAAGAGGAGCAGGTGTAATGGAAAATGTTCATGGTGGTGTCACGGTTGGTTCATGGCATCCCAGGGTGCAAAGCCTGAGATGAATCCAGGGACTGACAAAACTTCTGCCCTCCAAGCCCTAGCAGAAGTGCTCCCAGGCAGTGACACATTTGAAGGTGTTCAACCCCACACATCCCTTTTCTCCTCTATCTCTTCCATTCCTTTTAACCATGTTGATATTGCAGTTTAAGGCCATTTTTCTTATTTTTCTTTATGGGGTAAAAACAGGGAGGCGAGGTGCCCTCTACAGTGATTAATACTAATTTCAAATATAATTAATTGTTCTCAGTCAAATTCAGGTTCTTATCAAACGTGAACGAATCTGATCATATTGTACTGAAGGCAGAGATAAGTTTTCCAGAGCTAAAGAGACTGTAGAATGCTGGCAGGCTCATCCATTTCTTGCTGGCTGTATATAAACATGTTTTGCTATTGGTATTTACAACACTTTAATAAGACTTTGAATAAATGGCAGCAGGAATTCCAGGCTCCAGTAAGACAAGGCTGTTGTGGTTTTTCTGCTGTACAACATTGTGCCAGACTCTGATGAGAGACTTACAAGTCTGTGCATCTGTGAAACATCATCTTGTCCAAATTGTCGCGGGAATTTGACTGTCCATAGCCCCAAGAAAAGCCTAAAGGGAGAGGAACTTTTGGGTGTTTTGGAGTCAGGTGAGGTGGTCAAAATTTAATGCAATATAATGTGGATGATGCACCCATGGCACCCATGGCACCAGAACGCCCAGTTCTCTTAAAGCTCAGCTCTGCTTTGAACTGGGCTACACCACAGTGCCTCCTGAGCTTCCCTGTGTTATCTGTGTTTACAAGCAAAAAAAAAAAAAAA
>VZUA01049190.1:0-10963 GCA_013401035.1 Horornis vulcanius
ACAACCTGGCTTACTCAAAGAAGCCCCACCCCCAAGGAGGGGCCTCAGTCCCTACCCTATCGGGGACATCATCCTGCCTGCTAGGGACCTCCCACTTGTCCTGCCAGGGACCTTCTCCTGTCTGTCAGGTCATGTTGCCCTGGCCTGTCAGGGACCTTGCCTTGTACCTAAACGACCTTGCCTACTCGAGGAAGCCCCTCCCCCAAGGAGGCACCTCAGTCCCTACCCTACAAGGGACACCCTCTTGTCTACCAGAGGTATTCTTCTGCCTGTCAGGGCGTTCTGCCCTGCCCTGCCAGGGACCTTGCCTCATACCTAGCAAACCTGGGTCACTCGGAGAAGCCCCTCCTTTAAGGAGGCACCTCAGTGACACCCTCTTGCCTGCCAGAACAAGCAGAACATTCTGCCCTACCCTGCCATAGACCTTACATTGCACATGAACAACCTTCCTCACTCAAGGAAGGCCCTCCTTTAAGGAGGCACCTCAATCCCTACCCCATAAGGGACATCCTCTTGCCTGCCAGGAACCTTCCACTTGCCCTGCCATTCTCCTGCCTGCCTGTCTGTCAGAACATTCTGCCCTGTCCTGTCAAGGACCTTACTTTGCAACTAAACAACCTTGCTTATTCGAAGAAGCCCCTCCCCCAAGGAGGCACCTCAGTGACACCCCATTGCCTGCCAGGAGTATTCTCCTGCCTGTCAGGGCATTCTGCCCTACCCTGCCACGGACCTTACCTTACACCTAAACAACCTTCCTCACTCAAAGAAGCCTCTCCTTTAAGGAGGCACCTCAATCCCGACCCAATCAGGGAAAACCCCCTGCCTACCAAGGACATTCTCCTGCCTCCCTGCCTGTCAGAACATCCTGCTCTGCCCTGCCAGGGACCTTACCTTGCAGTCAGGGAACCTCCACTAGCTCGGAGGAACACTTCCCCCCAGGAGGTGCCTCAGTCACTCTTCTATGCCATTCGCTTCCCCCCGTTCTTGGCCGGCCCCCTCGCAGGAGTCCGGAACTGCAATACTAGGGGGTCCATTTTCGCTCTGGGGGGTCTGAGCTGCTGGCCCCCATCTCACTCACACACTCATTCGCTCGCCTCCTATCTCTGCCACAGACTTTTCTCACTAATCCAACGTTCCTTCACTGTTCCTACGCTGATCTCAGGGTCTGGGGGTAACCAGCAAGTCCCAAGGGTCCCTTGAAGCAGATGGTCTTCCTGATGAGGGTCTTCTGTGGGTGTGGTTTATCCCAGACAAGTCCCCCAGCTGAAAAGAACAGGGCCTAGGCCTTTATTAATATTCAGCTCTTTATTAATAAGATCACTTTATAGGGGTCACTCAGCAGGACTCTTTCACAGCACCACGACAACCTGGAGTAGTCAAGAATGATGCAATGAGAACTTAGTCTTTTGCATATTGACCTCACAGGAATACCGGGAGGCAGTTTGCTTTGGTCAGCTTCCTCTCCCATCCCCACGTCTGACCCGTTCTTTGTAGGTCATGGCGAATTTTCAAATTCAGCTCAGGGGTGCATCTCCTCCTTCTTTCATCAGGGCATTGTCTGGTTCCCTCTCACTGTGATGAATTTCATTTTTGGGGTATTTGTTCCCAAAAATATTCTCCCAGGATGCCAAGGGTTGGACTTATTAGTCTATGCCTTCCCTAGGGCCAGCCCCTCATAGGGCTGTGAAGGTAGATTTCTGTAAGAAAGGGCAGTGGTCAGGCAACCATTAGTAAGGTGATTTACCTTCAAAGTTAGCAATGGGTGCGGCCCCCCACACCAGCAGGACAGTTGCTTGGGAACAGAGTGCCTGCCCTCTGGGGTGCCCATGGCCCAGCCCGTCCTCCGTCCCCTGTGAGAAACGGGAGCGGGCATATTCCACGGGGCAGATTTCACCTTGCCCATGTCCCGTGTTGGTGGCACAGGGACTGGATCTGCTGAGAACCTGCCCCCCCTGCCGCAGCTGCAGCATCAGGGAACCAGTCTAACTCCCTCAGAATCACAGCAACACCAGGGGCAGCTCCCCCTTTTTCATCCATTGAGAATTTGTCCATAACACTCTCTTTTCCAATGTGCATGGTTATGTGTTTTATCAGCTCTAAAAACAGTACAATGAGTAATTTCAGTTCCAGCTGCTGCAAGGAGGCTCCCCTTCCTGCCAATATAATCTTGTGAATGCTGCAGCTTCACACACCACAACAAAACTGCCTGCAGGAGAGATCAAATTTGGAGCCTCCTTGTAAAAATGGACTGTTTTTATCAAGCAATTGCTCTGCTTTCAGTTTTAGGGGTATTTACACCAAAAATTAAAGGCTGATACATTTTGTGATTGCATTCTTTGTAATAAAAATCTAGGAGGGAAGAGGAAAGGAAGAATGACCTTAGAGTCAAGGAACTCTATGTTTGAGATGAGTGGCATTCAGTTCTTTCCTTTCCCTGAAAGCTCTATGACTATGGTGAAAATTATTTAATCACCTCATTTCCTAATCTATTAAACAAGGATAAAAGACTACCTTTGCAGTCTTTGCTAGAAGACTCCTCTATTTAGCAGCTAACTGCTTGAGGAGGCGATAACATCTCATTACAGGTACATTTAGCACAGAGATTTCTGAGATCTTAATCTCACTGAGTACCCTTCTGACAAAAATGTTGGGAAACCTTCTTTTGCAAATCACACTGAAGGCCAGGTGTTATCTGCTTGCAGATTTCTGCCCATTAGCTTTGGATGCAGAGCTGAAGCCTGAGCTTTAGCCAGGTATGACTTGGTGCCACTCCCTTCCCTGTGCCGCGCCTTGGCTGCCTGCTTGACTCCCTGACAAATATTGCTGTCCCAATTTCTGCACCAAGACACGGCACCAGAACATTGAAATGCTCTTCTATCAGAGACAGCTGATGACTTCTTTCTTTCTGACTATTCTCATGCACACAGAAACTTAAAGAACCAGCAAGCAAATCTACAAACCAAACAGATGTTGCCTTCCCTGGTGCCAGCTTTGCCAAACTTCACCTGCAGCAGCAGCAGCAGACCTTGAAGCCCCTCAGGTGTCAGTTCTGAGGTGGCAATCCCTGCATGACACCCACTTGCAGCAGCCAGTGTCATCAAGAAGGGAGGCCAAGTTCTCTTTTCTCTCTGTCTGACCTGCAGGGAGGGCTTTGCTGTAGATATGATGAGAGCTGGGGTCTGGCAGAACAGTTCAGAGCCATCTCAGAGCTGAGGAGCATGATACTGCTTTGGGCTGCCCTGTCAGATGTGTCACTGGGACACCACGTACTTCTGAGTCATTCTGAACCCAAGAAATTCTCTCCTGATGTGCCCTCCTTTGTTCTTACGTAGATATTTAATCCCTGTCATAGCAAGAGGTCTGGAACAGTTTATATAGAGAGTGCACCAGACTGGCAAACTGCTATTGTGTACCAGAGAGAAAGGAAAGGAAAAGAGAAAGGGAAATATGCTCTAACACTTCCTAAATGTATCAATATAATTATTTAACACATTGTTACCCCCTGTCACTGAAAACTTGCTGAGTAGTTTTTTCTTGCCACATTTCCTTTATCTAATCACCTGAAAATAGGAATCACTGTCTAGGAATCTGGTTAAATATTGGACTCACTTGACCTAAACACCAAAAGTAAATTCTGTCAGTGAAGTTATTTATACGCAAACTAAACAATGACAAAGTGTTAAATACAATAAGCCAGAAACCTTTCCCTAATGCTGCATGTATGGGGGGAGGAAATCATGATGCACTCTAGGTACTTTCTGCTACCTCACTTAGTAAATTACTCTTATTAGATGGAGAAATTTCAATAGTTTCAAATGGCATAAGTTACTCACTAAGATGACAAAAGCCTCTCTACCAGTAATTTCTTCACTTTTACAGGCAAAGACAAGAGGATACCCCAGGAGAAAATCCTGTCCATAATCCCATAGCAAGTTCTCATAGGTGTTATCCTGCTAATTAAAAACTCTAATATATCCTCAGTTTTGTTGATCTGGAGTATTGAGTCTTCATTAAATTCCTAGGCATTAGAAAGAGATATGATGGAAAAGATAATTCCTGCTCCTAAAGATCTTGATCAACTTTTACACGAATACCTATATAGGTTTATATATACACACATATATATACACACACAGTTTGTTTTTGACATTATTAGAACACATTGGATTAACATAGTATTGTCTTTTCTTCCCAGGCTTTCTGTGTAAACAATGAGAAAAAAAAGTCCCTCTTCATACAGCTCTGCTTTAAATTTATACCTGATCTGGATGTGAAAAATACGTTTTGCTTCAAAAGAGCTATTTAGGATTAGAATGCCAGATTTTAATGGCATAACCTCCAAATGTGCTTAACACAAGTCTGACCTCCTATTACAGTCAGTATATTTTTAACCTCGAAAACTAGCAGGTCGCCACAAAACATAATTTAAATTACTAGTGTTTTATGGGTGGCAAAGTAACCCAGTTCATAATTTTTGCATGAATAATAGTAACAATTAGAACAGGCTTGACTGAAAACATTTATAATAAACACCTCTAAAGTTTTACAGATTTGGGTGATTTACCACAGATGAAAAGAGATATGCTAATCTGAAAATGTAATACATTTGTAAAGGAAGCAACTTCTTCTACCAACAACTTTTTGTTTCTATTAAAATTTTCTCCAGCCATTCATTCTTCACACACACACAGACAAGATCTGTATTAGTTTGACAGCAAGGGGAAATTAAAGGCCATTCTTAAAATTTTCAGCAAATAAACTTAAGCAAATCGAAGATGTCAATCAAAAACTATTGTCACTAAATATCAGGGAACCAGCCCTGTTGTAAATATGATATGAACATCATCCTTGTTGCTCACATTAATCAGTACCCAATATGGATAATCCAGCAGCTGGCAATGTGATTGTGCAGTTTTGTTGCACAGACCACATATTCCTGAAAACATCAGTGTCACCAGTGTGGTAAAAGCAACGAGTAAAAGGCACAGGAAGACCTCACCAAGAACACAACTGGGCCTCCACTAAGCACACGCCTTGCTGGAACCTGTGACAAGGTGTGTCACAGTGAGATTTTTCATAATTACATCTTGCTAATAGATAATCAGGTGCAGAATCTTCCATGATATTCTCGTTACCCAGAGTTGGATTCTTATTACTTTTATTTTTCTGAAGTTCACAAACACATATAAAAAGACGACATTTCTATGTCCACATACCTGACAACCTAGATGAATTCTGAAGGAAAAAAACTTTCCCAAAGAATAGCTTTGCTCTGTGGGAAGCCCTGAAACAAGAATTTTTTTCTCAAGTTCTGAAATAGTGTCCCGTCGAAAAAGTAAGGCCATATAAATTTACTGTTCCATCTAGCTTTTTCTTTCTTGCAGGTTCAGAAAAAAATCAGAACATGTGGTTGGCAGGGTATTCCAGTACCATGTGTTCCAGGCTCTTAATTTTTTTTACCCTAAATGGTCTATGAATCATGCCAAAAAGTTTACAGGAGGAAAATATTTCTGAGCTGATCTTCTTTTCAGATGGCCCCAATCCCCATCTCCAGACCTTTTCAAAAATCAAAAGGTAAAGTTCAGTGTAGGTGGCAGGGTGTCCCTGCTTGCAGTGATCCTTGCTAAGGAAAGTTAAATGCTTTAGTTTGAATTTTAAGACATGCTCAATGATTTCATGAGTAGCTATATCACCCACAGTCACATTTCATGCTGCAGGGGATAGACGATTATGAGGAAATAATCTGGCAGGCACAGCATTAAACAACTGACCCTGCTTACACTTTGGGGTGCAGAAACAGGGAGTACCTTTATGCACATTTCAGGTTCAGGACAAAATCTGCACTGAACAGGCAAAGCTGATGTGCTGTGACGTGACTAATTTATGGTCTGAAATAGACAAAGGCTAAGAGAACATGAAATGGTAAATAGATACCAAATCCAGTGCTAAATTTATTGTGATGGACTGTAAATATACACCTGTTATCACTTCACCCAACATGTCCAATTGCAAACTTGCCAGATTCAAATATATTACAGTAGTCAAGAGAAAGTGGAAAGATATGTAAAATTAGGTAAAGTATCCAGAGCTCCTGCTAAGTTTTCAGCAACAGAGATTCAGTTCGTGAAGTAAAACTGCTTTTGAATTCCCACATAAACTATGTTGCTCAAAATCTAATTTGGACTGAGCTTAAGGTGTAGGTGAGAGACACATGAAAGCTACAGCAGGTTGTAATAGTCGCTTATCTCATCATATTGTCCCATGGCCACAGGAGCAAAGCAAGTTAAAGTATCATCCCTGATGGAAAACTAAGTACAATTTAACCTGTCTCTTGTGTCCTAGGGTAAACTGGAGAAATGTGCAACAGACCTTTAAGTGGAAGGCAGCTGTGAAACTAAAATAGGCTTACTTTATAATGGAGTGTTTGGAGAAGCATACATATAAATGTAGAAGATTGTTCTCTCTATTCATAGGGTTAGAGATCTTTGTATCACTCAAACTCTAATATCCGATCTGGCTTTAGGAAACATTTTGCTTCACATTTTGTATTTTTCTGATCAGTTTCCTGCTATAAATAAGATGAGATTTGAGTCCAAGTGAGTCAAAGTGTCAGAGTTCTTTCACTTTTTTTTTTTTGTTTGTTTTTTTTGGTGAATGTGCAAGTCAGAGAAGAGCAAGAGTTCAAAGTAAACACTGAAGAAAGTGACACAGTTTTTGATTGTGTTCAGAGGAGACAAAGACTGAAAGGGGCAGCCCAATTGCCAAATGAGATCCTCTGCTTGAGGAGAGAAGAGAAAAACCTGTAGCTTTTCCAGAGCAGATATTCCCCTTGGGTCAGTGTTCCTCCTTCCTCCACTTTGCAGCTGCAGGGGTCTCCACACCTGGTTCCTGTAGGTAAGCATGGAGAGAGCCTACCCCAAGCTAGGAGATCAAGAATGGGCACCAAGCAAACACATAGCAGGCCCTGATAAACATCTGGTGTGTGAGAAAGGATGAATGGATGGTTCACCATGGAATTTAATTAATAAAGTCGTGGCCTGCTGCTTATATACCTGTCTGCCACTCCTGCATGTCCTGATCCTGCTAAGTACAGGTTATGGTTTGGCTTCTACCTAGGACTGGTTTAATTGGAAATGTGTCAGTTACTATGACCCATTACCCAGGATAGTGATCGCAATGAAGATTTAAGAACATGTATCTTAATTAAATTTAACAGGGTGTGCTTGCCCAAACAAAACTTGCTTTCCATCTTCATAAATCAAAATAAAGATACAGTCGATTTCTAGTGACTCATGTTGATTTCCACTTTTAAAGAAACCTTGCCAATAGGACTGGAATGTGAATCACTTGCAAAAATATTTTTCCCAGTTGGTCCTAAAAATTTTTGAATAAACAATTTTGTAGTTTATTATACATGTTTGATTCAAGTAATTTGCCAGTTCCTTGGGGAATAAGAAAAATTGTCTGATTTTCATTGTCTTTAGTAGTCTTTGTACGTGTTCTGAAACACAAAGTCTTTCTTCTGTGTTTCAATACCAAAGGGCAGTTTTCACATCACTATTTAAATATTAATCAAAACTTCACTACTTACAACTTTCCCTATCATGAACTGCAATGTAACTTCAGCAGGATCAACTATTCTATGATTTGTTTTTCTACTTTTTTTTTTAAAGGCTTAGAATATAAACCAGAGAAACAAAGTCTAAAATAGAGAGTAAATTAAGTTTCAAAGCATAACATATTAAAGGCAAATTTGAAGAGTCATTAGTCACAGATAAATCAGACTTAATGGATAAAGTATATTGGGAGTTTTTCCTAGGTTCCTTTTGTAGTCACATGAGGATTTACCAAAGACTCATGGCCCCTGTGTTTCCCCAGAGAATATTTATATTTTCTACACACATATGAATACTTGACCACAGGTTCAGTTCTGTTTCCACTGAACAAAATTCCCATTAACTTAAAAGAAAGTGAAATAGTATCCAATAGAAAGGAGTTATAGGTATTGAGGAACTGGTGGTATTTTATCTTTAAGGTCTATTTCTCACTAATAAGATTTTTTCCCCTTCCCATTTCCAACACACAGAGCCAGGTAAAAGTCTGTACTAAATCAAAGTGGACTATTCTAAGAGTTAGCATTAATACGCTGAGATGAGAGGTGCTAGAGATAGGTCACTCACTTTCTTTTAGTGCTGTAATAGTCTTTAATACACTATTTCAAAACATTTGTAGCTTTCCAATCTGGAGTTAAGATTACCAATGATATTCTGAACAAAAGTGTAGAACTTCCATAGCTTTTGTCCAGTAGCTGCCTAAGGGGTGTGTTTACCATTTATCCTAGAGCTTAGAAGGAAATTGCTTTTAGAATTTCTACTTGTTCCTTAATCCACTAGCATTTTTTAATTTAATGTTTATCAGTAATATGTGGAGCTGATCCAATCCCATCCCTCTTTCCAAACTATGGATTTTTTTATGATGCAGTGGCATTGCAATGAGACACCGTGGCTAAAAGTAACAACCCTGTAGTGCTGAAGTGTAATTAATTACATAACCATTAATGTTATGTATGACATGAATTTGTAAGAGAATAATGCAAAGTGGAACAGGTAGAATGAAAGGGATAGTAGAAAATTGGGGAATGGAGATTTTTCCTTAGGAGAGGAATGTTTCTGAGCTAGAAATATGTCTGAACATACACGTGTGTACCACACTTTTACCTGTCTTTCATAGACAGCCCCAAGCCACCTCTCTGCCCTCAAGCAGATTTGATGCACACCAAATCTTACCCAAAAGCCACTGGAGTGCAGCCCCATCTCAGAGCCATCACAGCAAACCCTGTCCATGCCTAGCTGCCTCTCTGGCAAGGCTGGGAAGGTTGAAGAGTGCTGATTATTCTATAGGCAAATCTCAGGATGTTTGAAGTATGTCAGAATGATCACAAAGAGACAGAACTATTCAAGCCAGAGCAGAACATCAGGACAAAGAAGTCTTCCCAAATCAAGCTAGTCTGGAAATTAGAAGATTCCTAACCGAAAAAGAAGGATTTCAGATGACCTTTCAAACAAAATAGTGATGAGCAATGAACTAACTGCTTCTAGCGAGAACCTTCCAAAGAAGTTTACTGAGGCTTATTTTGTATGACTAAAGGAACTGCATTAATATTCCACATAGTTCTTTCAAGGCATGTGCTCCTAATAATTACACAAAGCAGCAATAAATTATGCAAGGTCTGTAGCACAAGTAATGGAAAATATCTTTACCTTCTGCTGAGAGAACCTCCTGCTTGAGGTTTGAAATGCTTAATGGTGCGAGCGGCCCATAAATAGAATTGCAGAGTAGACAACTTTTGATATATTCAGGACTTTGCTTCAGGGAAGTGTTCACACTAATGAATATCTCTTTGTATCTTCAGAAGCTATTTGGTCTCAGAAACTGATCTAGTAGTTGTCTGAGAATACATCCTGAAGATTTTCAGTGCAATAATTTCAGATCAGATTAATGTTTGTGTTGATTCAGTTTTCATTTGAGCTAGACCTGGGAAACTTCCAACAGATGATTAGAAATAGTATGAGTTTCTGGACTCTATTACTATTTCTCTCCAGGTTTAATTTGACTAAGATTTACAGAATTATCAATTATTTCTTATTTTAAAGTCTAATTTAAAAAATATCAGCAATTACGTTTCCAAAAAAAAATTCCCATGCCACCCAACCTCAAATATAGGTTTAGATTTAGCTGTCATTTTGAAAATGCTTTCAGTTCTGAGGGGAAAAAAAGTGTCTTCTGTTTACCAGAAAAAATATTTCCAGCCACTCAGTGATTCATCACATGAAATACACACTTGTCTATAAGCACGGGCAGCAGCTTTGGTGTATTGACATCTGCATTATACTGATTTCAAGGTATGGATTTTGTAGAATTAATTGCTGACTCAATAGTTAGGGAAATGCTTATTCAATGCTTACATTTTATTTCTGGAAAGAACTTTTTCAAAAGTTTTGAGATCAACTCAATGGAATGGTTTTAACTTGTGGAAATGTTATAGACTCTAAACAACAAGTCCTGTATCCCATCCGAAAATTATTTAAAAAAATTCATCTGGTTTCACATGTGTATATCCTTCACTCCAGCAGTCAATATTTCATTAATAGCTTAAACCTGGAGAAAGAGTGAAAAAAGTTATGCAAATTAGACAGGGACTTGAGAACTGAAGATCATTTCTCTTGTATTTCACATTGCAAAAAATACATTATCCAGATAATGCTCTAAAGTATGAAGAATCCCAAATAACTCTGCGGATGCCTACGTAGGTAATATTGTAAACCTTTTTAAGTGTTACNTTATCCAGATAATGCTCGAAAGTATGAAGAATCCCAAATAACTCTGCGGATGCCTACGTAGGTAATATTGTAAACCTTTTTAAGTGTTACATGAGGGGATAAAAGAACTACTTGTGATTCTATTTTTTAATATGTGTTAAATCCACAGCACAACTGAGACTGTAAAATTTCAGCCTTCCAAGCAGTTAAAATAACACGCATTTAAAACCCCATATTAAGAGAAAGAGTTAAACAGGAATGTCACAGCAATTGTTTGCTGGCTTCCTTACAGACTCCTTCACCCTGTATTTGTTCCACTGCTGTGGTCAGGATAAAGGGAGGCAGATTTGGTCAGTAATACCTGGAACTCTTTCTCTCCTCTTTTGCAACAGAAACAAAGATTATGACAGTCATATAGTGGCAAAGTGCATATATATTTATTGAGTATGGTCTTGGAAGGAGATACTTCTTAAAAGGTTCATAATAATGAGATCAAAATAGCCTTTGTAGTTATTATAAGAAGATCTCTAAATTGTTCGCTGTTTTTGAGATGTGATTAGATTGGGGTTTAAAAGTATAAATGTTTCTAGAGATGCCACCTTTTAAAATTATAACTACATTTTAAACTATGTTTGTGTTGGTTT
>VZUA01049208.1:3430-33484 GCA_013401035.1 Horornis vulcanius
GAATATATAACCCTACGTTTATGAGAAGTAATACATGAAGGTATTATTGCTGGCATTACAGTTGTACCCAATGCCTTTGATGCCATGAAGAAGAGATTTCATAAGGGCCTACATGGACACAAAGAAAGCTTTATTTACAATGGAAATTGAGAGACAAAGAGCAGATATAGTGGAATTTATCTCTAGCTTCCCTGGAACACTATTGCAAGATGATAGCATCATATTTTGTAGTGCATTCACTATAAAAACAATCTTCCAAGTGGAAAGCTGCTCCAGTACTCTAGGAAAAANNNGGAAAAAAAAAAAAATCTTCTGAAGAGAAGCCTGTTATAGGAAGGAAACCTCACTCTTCTGTTTTGGGATGGAAAAGGATATTAGTTCACTCTTCCAAGGATATATTTTCAAGCAACAGCAAATAGTTAACATTGAATCATGAACAGTGTTTTTACAGTAGCCATAAAAATAATTTAAATAAAAATCCCCATGGAACAAGATACGTGTTGCATGAAATACAGAAACTGCTTTAGTACAAATGATGCAGCAAAGCCTGGCACATATGGCAGGCAAGTTTCTACTAAAACCTGCTTTTTTCTGAAGTTGCTCTTGCCCTGGGGATGCACTCAGAAGGCTGGTCAGAGTTCCTGTAAATACACTTTTATTGTGAAGACAAGAATGCACATATACAGCTATAAACACATTTGTGCCCTTCATACCTATCAGTATTTGAAGGGCACCAGACAATACTGCTTGATCATCAACTCTGTGGAAGTTCTTTCACTCTCAATCACCAGAATAAAAGCAACAGCAACAGCAGGAGCTCAACACTTTTAAAAATCAGCCCTTATACATGTTGGACAAATTGTTTAGCTTTGAGAAGAGCAGACTGAGTGGGGTCATAACAGCAGCCTGCAAGCACATAAAAAGCTGCTGCATGGAAGAAAGGAGCAAACTGTGTTCCATGTGCATTAACACAACTAGAAGTAATGGACTTAAATTGCACAAAGGAAAATTGACTTTAGACATTAAAAATGTCTTCCTAACAGCAGGGATAGTGCAGTGCTGGAATAGCTTGTCTGGTGGGAAGGTGCTGAAGGGCTGTAGGGAGACACTTGGGATCTGCAGGGGGTTGCACTTCCTTTATAGAAAAGGCCCATCCTTTATACTCTCCCATCTCTACAGACTCCAGCAGAAAAACTTGCCCTGACCATGAGATCCTGTAGCAGGTTCTAGCACAAACTTGGAAAAGTGAGTAGTATTTGCTGGTATTTGCTATCTCTGAGCAGAAGTTTGTGGCATGCTCTTTTGCTTGGCAGCTAATGAGCACTATGAATAATTGTTTTTCAAAAATGCAGCTTTCAAACACGAGAAGGATTAGACAGATGGATACCAGTGGTTTGCCAGATCACCGTTAACAATGTTTTACTGAATTAGTTTCATTCTCATATTCAAATTGATTGCCACAAGCTACTTGTCAGAGGTTTCTTCAATAGTATTCTTTTAAAAACGCAATGTGGACATTATATAAACCAGTCCTATGTAATTATTTGGTTTGTGTGGAGTATAAAATTACTCAGGAACAGACAAATATGATGCAATAGTGTAAACTCAGCTGGAAAATCTCTTGAAAAGAACCTTATTTTTTATTTCTCTAAAGCAGTATTTGCAGCTACTTGAATAGTTACATTTTTACAGTTCTGTTTAGCCTTGATTTATTTTGAAAGGGAGGGGGGATACAGGGAAAAGAGAGCCTGACATCAAGAGATGATTCTTTATCTTCCTGCCCATATCTTAGTC
Organism: Horornis vulcanius; assembly: GCA_013401035.1. Lineage (NCBI taxonomy): Eukaryota > Metazoa > Chordata > Aves > Passeriformes > Scotocercidae > Horornis > Horornis vulcanius. The sequence goes on from VZUA01049208.1 coordinate 5,225, forward strand.
AGTGCAGGCTTGGGCTGACACTGACTGACAGGGTGAAGAGATTCNTACTGCTGAGTTTGAGAACCAGCTGTTGAATCAAAAGTTTCTGAGTGTGCAGGGCTTAGCAGCACTGCCCAAGTGCTTTTTGCTTCACAGGCAAGTAGGCAGGCTCTGTGTGATGTTTTTATATCCACACTGACAAAGCTGTGCTGGGGTCCCCATGAATTGCCACCACTGGGGCTGGGAGGGTCTCTGTCCATCCCCTCCAGCCATGTTTAAGTTGGAAGTGTGGCTGCCCTAAACCCCTTTAGACAGAGCAGCAGCTTTGGTTGCTGCAGGAGCTGTTTGGTGCCTTGCATGGGATAAGTTCAAGCCTGCATATATTTGCAAGGGGCTATTGGCACATGCCCATTCCTGCTTGGTTTGTGTTTTCTTCTCTCAGTCCTGCACTGTGAGACCTTAAATTGGAGCTGTGCTGACATCATGGGCCCTTGAGAGCCATCAGTCAACACAATTGGAACAGCACACCTGCCTGAGCAGTCCCAGGGGGAAAAAAGAGCCTTTGAAATGGAGAATATGAAAGGGTTAAAATAAGTGGGACTGTTCCTGTCAGTAGCTGTGATGCTTGGCACTCTGAGAGCAGGGCCCTTGAGGTGGACAGTTACTAAAGGTCTGCTTTTTATAATTGGTTTTCAATCCAGAGCATTTGCAGTGACATCCCACCCCGGCCCATGTGGGAACTGTTAAGAAAAGCTTTCCTTGGAGGTAGCAGAGAAATATGCAGAGAGAAAAACCTTCTGCTTGAACATGATTTTTGACTGGAACAATTTTCTTAAAAACAGGGACAAAAGGGACTACTCAGAATAAAGAATTTAGGTTTTTAAAAGAAAAAAAATGTATTCAGTTTTTGTTCTCTGCTTCAACAAGGACTTGAAATGGAGATGTAAAATATCAGAGCACATTGTTTTTAGTCTGATAACTAAAGGGAAGACAAAACCAGGGAACATTTTGGTAGTCAGTATTTCAGGCAAAAGTTTTCAGCTGCTCAAAGCAGGTTGTGCCTTGAGTTAGAAGTCAGAGGTGTGAACCTGGAGCCATGAAATCTTCCTCTGAAACAGGGCAACAAGCTGTTCAGTATGATGCAGCACCCAAGCACAGAAGCACCTGCTCCTGTGCCTTGCCTAGAAGTTGAACATGGCCTGCCAAGTGCAGGGATCTTCTGTAAATAGATCTACTTGCTGCCTGTATTATTATTTTTTTATGTAGTTTTTGGAGCAGAGAATATCTTTATGCTCTATTCTTGTTCAGTGCTTAGCAAAATGGGATCTGTGTCCAAGATGAGAGCTCTGAAATGCAATTATATTAAGTAGCAATAACAGTTTATGGTATTATGATACTGCAGAGAACATTGAATGTGAAACATTGGTTAGCTCAGGGGCCTGGCAGCTGGACTAATCCTCTGTGCATCCTGTCCCAGCTGTCTGCTGACCCAGAACTGCTACCCTTGGAAAGCTTTTGGGGAAGCTGTGTGAAATGTTTTACTAGGGCCAATCCAACACCTAACAGGCAGTGGCAGGTCCATGCCCTGTGCTCTGGCCCCTCTGCAGCCCTGCATCCCACCAGTGCCTCCACTCATGGCTGCACTCATTTACTCTGAGGCCAAAGTAACTTTTGGCTTATCACTTAGGAAGCAGAAAGGACCAGCAAAAACCCCGTGCATGTGATTTGTATGGATTCATTCAATATGGTCTGAGGTACATGGGGATATGTTTAATTGATCACATCATGCATTAGGACATAATTTCTTTCTACAGTGGCGTGTCCTGCAGCTCTCCTGCATTTCTGGAATGGAGACAGTGGGTTTAGCTGCAGATTTATCACATGAATTCAAATAGGACTTGCATGAACAAATCTCAGGGGCTGTACTTTGGTGCTCTGTACCAACCCACTCCAAGCTCCTTCACCATGAAAGACCTCTAGGGAATGAAACATGTTGTGTTGTGAAATATTAGGTTCTTATTACTTCCAGTAAAGAGCAAAGTAAGTAAAAACACAAGGTAGCTGATGGATTTTTTATGAGAAAGGCAATGTGTCTGTGTTTTGTTCTGTGTTAGATTCCTTGGAAATCAATTTGAAATCTAGTTCAGCCTAGAAAAATTAGATCTAAAACTATTTAATTTTGTTGCAAGAGTATTTCTCTCTCCTGATGCCTTGCTTGAGGACACATAGAGATAAAAAACTCTTGAGTTATTATCAGTTTATGTGTATCTGTCTGCCTGTGGAGTGTACTACATTATGTATTTCTAAGTGATCTGGCTGTGGCTTGGAGATGGCAGTTAAAAATCCACATCTTAGCAAGCTTCTTATGCTATTTGAACATTCATTTTGGAAATATTTTTATTTTGAACTCTGTAAACTGTGACANAGCATGAGCTCAGTACAGATGCAAGAAGACCACAAAAATAGCCAGTGGATTTATTAAGCATACAATAAATCAGTGTGATTAACTATGACCAATTGATTGTATGCCAAAGAGCATTATCAAAGAGTATTATTAAAGAGAAAAGCCTTCAGTGATATGGGTAACTAGTTTGGCCAGTACTAGGGTGAATGGTTAGTTTCTTATCAGCCTGTGTCTGATGGAAATCTGCACTACTTAAGGAGACTAAGCTGGAACAGAAAACTATATGAAAACTCTTGATTTGGGTTAAGAGAGGCTTGCCTATCACTAATTTAAACCTGTCAACTAAATTATGATTATGAGAAACACGAGTGGTCTAACCCAAAGTAAGAGTACCACAGCTGGTAAAGGTATTTAAAAGGATGCCTGGAGCTAGTGGAGCTGAGGGCTGGGGAGCAAAGCAGCTGCCTTTGCAGGCAGTAGTACAGACTGAGGCTCAGCACTGTGCATGCAGAAGGACACAAAGGAGGATACAAAGCTTTGTGCTGCACTACCTGATTTTGAAGGGTTTTGCCACCTTCTGAAACCAGCAGTCCACTCAGGTAGATAAATTCTAAGGTGGGGCTGAGCTGTTAACACCAAGTTTCAGTTTTCCAAACTCTGTCTCAGCCATTATCTGCTGTAAGAAAGGCTGAACAACCCTGGAGGGATGGGCACGTACAAATAAATGTCAATGAGATAAATGCAATAAAGCCCTCCCAGCAGGTGCCTATTGATTTTACCTGGGACCTGCACTATTGATTCAGGCTAAAAGACTAACTTGTAGATGTCCAAAGTTAGGAGACATGATTTCTATGCTACCTTTCTGGGAAATCCTGACCTGTGTTCTGGTGGGTGTTACCACTGCCTGTGGCTGCATTACAGGGTGCAGAGGGGGATGTCCTGCTTCCCTCAGCAATGCAGCCCCTGCAAGAAGACATGTTTTCTTGATATTTTCAATTCTTGATCTACCATAGGTTTGGGTAATGAACTGAATGGTATGTTAGTGAAAGGGGGATCAAAACTCCTTTACGCCTGCAGAGCTCCCACTTAAGGCACTCAAAGTACAGCAAACACCATGGGTTACTACATGGAGAAACTGCACAGATGTTTGTATAGGTGCAATGTGGATGAACAGCTAAGTATTTATTTTATACTCTGTAAAATGATAGTTTCACTGTAAAGTGGGTCACCCAACATGGGCATAGCAATGTGCTTCCCATCAACAAAAGCAGCTCTTTTAGTTCTTTTAAGGTTTCGCCTGCTGATCTGCGGTTAAGCCCACAAATGCAGATGCAGATAGAGCTGTCCATCTCCTTTCCAAAACTATGGGACTGATGTGGAACAGCCCCTACTGAGTGCAGACACTGCTTGTGAGCACTCCTCTGTGAGCTGTAACACCCTCTCTCCAAAACTGAGTACCTGCTAAAACATTAGGAAGTGAATGGCCTGCATCAGAAAGCTCCAGCTGGCAATTAGTGGTGAAAGGCTTTTTAAAATCTCTTCTCTGTTCATCTGCTGTAAGCAGCCAAGTATGACCTCTCCCTCTTGTACTTCTACAATAATAATGCATATTTAACCTGATTCCTGCCCTGATTTATCCCTGGTAGCATGAGGTAATCTTGTGTTAACTATCCGTCTGTGGACAGAAAGTTAGAGCCATTACTTTTACAATTTAGGGTGATATGAGAGGGCTGAGACTTGCAGGGCTTTCTCAAGCAAGATGCTACTGAGAGAAGTCAGGTCTGCTAACTGAGCCAATTATTTAAGTATGTAGGTATTTAAATTCTCATTTGAACCCCTGGGAGCTGAGACAGCTAAAAGAAGTTAGGGTCCTGGGTCTGTCCTGGGTGTTGTTGGTATTACAGTGCCTTTGGCTAAAAAGCAACTCCTCTAGTTTCACCTGTTGAGGCATGAGCCTTCAATATTTATTAAACTTTTCATCACATCTTGTAGAGAGTCTTAAAGTCTCAGGTTCATCACTGCTACTTTCTTAGTATTTTCTTTCTAATTTTTCAGTCTTTATTCAATCCTAGGACAAATGGCTTCAAATCTTTTCCTCAATTAAGAGCTGTGACAAAGGAAAAGTTTGCTAAGGCTTTACAAGGAATGCCAAAATTTCAGAGTGATGCAAAGGGAACTTGACACCTGACTCCCATCAACAATAATAATGGAGGTTGTGCATCTAACTCCTTCTGCATTGTGCTGACATTGTACCCTTGAATGTTAGTACAGTTCAATAATTCTCCAAAGATGAGGCAGCTTATTTTCTCTGCCATTGCTGCTTTGCTGGCATTTTTATGGCATTCCCAGAAGTACTACCTGTCAGAATTAGTACTTCCAAGGATGGCATTGCTTTGGGGTGATTGAGGATTGATGTAATTAAAGAGAAGGCAGTCTACTGGTTGCCCATGGGTATTTTATATTAAGCATTTCACTGCACAGCTACGATTGATGATTTAAATGATGACAAAGTTGGGCTGCCCTGTATGGCCAACAGTGATTCAAACCATGAATTCAGGGATGTGCATCCTGTATATTTTATGCTCAAAATTCTGAGAGTGCTGCAGAAGCAGAGCTTTCTAGGAAAACTCCAACCTCCTCAAGAGCCATTTAGCAAAGGAAGGTGTTCCTGCCCATGGCAGGGAGTTGGGAACAAGGCGAACTTTAAGGTCCTTTCCCAACCCAAACCATTATATGAATAACACCACTGAAAACTTGCAGAAACTTCCCACAGGAGGGGATAGTCCCAGCCACATCTAGGGACAAGTAAGATCATTATTTGGGAATAATCTGGAAAAGAATAGGAAAAAGAAAATATAACATTACATCATTAAATAAATCCCCTGGTGCAGTTGTTGTTGCCTAAAGTGGGATTATCTGATTAAATCTACACTTGTTTCTGTGCATATCAGCATCTGAAGCAGGTACTGTAGGCTTTCTTTAGTAGTCAGTGAAGACATAGTCAGCATAGCCTATGGCATTAAAAAGCATTAACTTCCTCCTAAGGTAAGTATGTGTTAGTTCTGCTCTCTAACTTGAACATATTAAAAACCACATGAAATATCAGACATATTATTATCTCAGTGTTTACCCCTTAACAAAATGATGAAGTGTTAAAATCCAACAGGAAGGCTGCTCTTTAACACTGCAGACAGAGTTTGCTAAGGATAGTCTGGGAGCAAAAACCAGCTCTTTGTGCAGAAAGAAGAGGAATCTGTTTCTTCTCTTCCCTGCTATAATGTCCATAAAATCCAATTACATTTATAACTTTGCATTAAATTAAATATGTTATTTTACACAAGCACTTAAAAAGTCTACTAAATATCCAGTAACAGTTTTCTTTATTCCCTTGTTAGCAGCTGCCATGGCACCAGGACTCGCACAAGAATGAAAGTGATTTAGTGCATTGATTTGCAGTTGGCACGGCCCTCTGTTCTCAAACAGAACTGATTAGCTTAGCAGGAAAGTGCCATTTACTTTTTATTGTGTTTCTTTGCTTCTCATCTCCCTTCAGTGGCTGCCAAGAGGAACAGAAGAGCTGTAACCTCCTGAGCAGGTTGCTTACTTTCTTCAGCTCCAAATTCTGCAATTCTGAGGACTAATTTGTCTGGATAGTGCTGTAGCATCAATACAGATGCCAGGGCTACATCTTAGGTATACTGAAAACAGGTCCCACTGAGCTCTTTCAGGCTCTTTCTACACAAAATTAACCCTGACTATGAGAATCCCCTATGTGTCTAAAAGTGCCATCTAAACCAGGACTTTAGATGGTTTTTCACCATTTACTGGTAAAGCTAATAGGACAGCAAGGCAAAATGTCTAGCTGGGAAGGTTTCTTGTGAGTATCTCACTTTTGCTTCATTAACTGACTGTAGGGCTTGTCCTTTAACACATAACATTTGAAGGACTGTGGTCACACTTCTGCACCTCTGATCTTCCATGTATTGAAGCTGCTGGGGAAACTCTTGAGTCACCAGTTAAAAGTAAAGATTTTCTGCAGTGCAGAATGACCAGCAGCTGCAATAAAACAGTGGGGGTCATTGAATTAGCAATTATTTTCCCTTGAAGACCAATTCATGACAAAAGTTCAGTTTGCTTTGGCTAAGACTCCATCATTTCAGGGGTCAGATCCTCAGCTGGAGTGGGTGTCTGTGGCTTTACTGAACTCCATGGACATACATGGAGTCATGCCAGCTGAGGTCAGTGGAATAACACTGTTTCAAACCAGTTAAGCTTCTGATCCCATAAACTTGTCATGACTATTCAGTGTCATTAGTCCTTTTCAGTTCTCTCTCCAACTTGTCAAAAATTCAAAGATGCCAAATCTTCTTAGGGGTGTTAGATATTTACAAGTCTGTTTCTACTAAGAAATAATAAGGAAAAAACCCCAAAAGAAAGGGTGGGAGGCTGAAAACCTGGTTCAGAATTATTTCTGGAAACAAAGATTAAAAGATGAAGAGGGGAGGGAGAATCTCCTTCCTACTTTCTAGCTGAAATTCACTCTATAATATTAATCCTTTTGGACTCTTTACAGTTAGTAGAGATGAAGAGGCTAATCTCTGTCTCTTCTACACTGGAGGCTCCATTAGTTCTACTAAATAGCTGGTGCAGCACCAGAGAAAGAAGTACATATGCATTTACCTCCCTTCTCCTTTGATCTCAGCACGAGATTATAAAACAGCTCCCATATTCTGTTCTTTCATTTCAAAATGCAAAGCAATCTGTAACTTTCTTCCCTCTGGCACAGGAAATCCTGGTGAGGAGAGGGGGCCTTTACTAGCAAATGTATAGCTCACACTTTTCAAATGTATCTAACTCCATTAGTCATGTGAATTCAGTCTCTTTTATTCCCTCCTATGAACCATCTTTTCTCCTTCCACAACAGCAAAGAAAATCCTCTTTTTTGGTAAAGCATATTTATTTGAACTTCACTGATTCAAAGACTGCAGTATCTGCCACAGCTAATGAACTCCTGGCAAACCACGGGTGTGCTGACAGGGCAACATGACCACAGTCCTCTCCTAAACCACCAGAAAATAAAAGCTACCTCTTTGCAGGACTGAAAAGTACTCACTGTCAGCAAAGCCTTACTCTCTTGGTGCTGTATACCATTTGTTTTGCCAGTAGTGGAAAACTTTACTAATCATGAGTTGAATTTTAGGATTAAAATGACTCATGCCTTAAACCCCATTGATTGCAAAGGGATGTGTGCCTGGCTCAGATATAGAAGTAAACATTTGGTCAGGTAAAACCAACGTCATACATCTGGTCATCTGCAGCTCTCTCACACTTACATCTGTGCAATATCCTCCTTGGCAGTATTCTGGGTTTTCTTCCTATGAAAACTCAGACACAAGGTGACAGAAGAAGGGAGAATAATGGCACCAGAGTGTAGACAAAATATGATGTCAGAAAGTGGCTGAGGGTCATACCTACAGCTGGATGGCATAGACATATAGATAGAGGCACACACTTTTAGACTCCAAAATGGATCCTGTAACCCTATATCAGAGCCTAAAAGATTACTTAGGTTTGGAGAACATCTAGCATCAGATGCCTCAAAAAGGGACACAGAGGTGACAGCCTCTTACTGTCATTTTCATTAACTTATTCAGTAATAAACAGTAAATATTAGAGTGCATCTAAAATCTATCCCTCTTCAGGGCTTAGGGAACTTGCTTGTGGTTACTGGGAGGGACCCCTTCAGTTTGGGAATTTTTCCTGAGCACTGATGTCCAAGCCCTGTCTTTCAAACTGGTGGGAAATGGGAGTAAGAATCAGAGTCTTTGAAAATGGGGTAGCTGTAGGTGACAATGAGGGTAGACCCTTGTACCCAGTCACAGTCACTGCATTTACTCAGAGCAGGACTTTGCCTGGACTAAGGCTGTGGGCAGGGTGGGGGAGCCCATCAGTGCCCTCAGGGACCACACAGTCAGCCCACTGTTAGCACAATCTGGCTACTTGCACATACTTTTATGTATATTTTAATGCTGTTCTACACACATTTTAACTTTTAAATTGGACTAGCAGGTTTTCAATATAGGAAAAAACAATAACAGATATTTACCAGTAATCCTGCTCTTCCCCACTGCCACTGGAAGGCACTAATCCACCCAAAACACCAGTCCTTGCATCAAACACACACTTAAGGACCATGCTCAACAAGGCCTCATTTGGCTTCCAAGCCTTTGATTAAAATATACTGGGTTCTGATGCATAGCAGAGACTCTGTGAACTGCCACCACGTGGCTTCTCTGTGACCACCTTGCAGCAGAGCCCGAGGCACAGGAACACAGCCACCCCCACTGGCACTGGATCATTGTCCTGAGCACAGCCCTTGGCTGATGGGTGGCAGGGAATGGGCCCCAAGGAGATGGCACGTGTCCCTGACAGAACAGGGAAGGGCTTATGCTGCCATGAGGCTCATTTGAGAAGCCCTGATGGGCCAGCCTGCAGCCTCATGTTCTGCAGGTGGATGGTTCTTTGTTGTGATGCTATATGTAAATGCTGGGCCAGTGTAGAAAAACACTTCTAAACTCATTCTTCACTATTAGGAATAGGCTGTGCTCTGATTTGTTCAGTTTTGTAGTATTGTTCAAATGTGGAATCCAGGACAGGGGGATATATTTGGGGGTCACATCTGTGATGCCATGGCTAAAGACCAAGATATTACAACCATATATATTAACTTTTCCAAGGCATTTGATTGTCCAAGACTATTCATAATGTCCAGGAGCATTTGAGCTAAGAAAATTGAAGCACTTTGGACTTGGATGAGCTCCAACAGATAGATTTGCTTCATATTTGTTAACGTAAGTGACCACGATAGAGAAAGGGAGAGAAAAAAGTTGACCATTTGTCTCAAGAAGTAGCCACAGTTATCTCCAGTGAAGAGTTTAATGGGAAAAGGTCGATTTCCACTATTCTGCTTCCAGACCTTACAGATGGTTATCAGGACAAAGATAATTATCTTATGCTAGTGATTTAAATACAAACAACACAATCATTCATTTCTTTGGCCCTGAGTGACAAAACTTCAGAGTGCAATGTGACCTCTGCCAGTTCCACAAATGACTTACTAGCAAGAAATGAACTTCTTCAATTAAAAAAGAAATGGACAAAACCAAATCCATATCTTCCCTCCCCAAAGGGACAACAAGAGCATAAAGTCATGCTCCATATGGCCCTGACACTGTCAGGTGGTACAGGCAGTAGATTGAGGTCTATGTCATTGTTATGTGTAGACCTCAAGATCTGACTAGCTCATGTCTATTGCTGAGAGAGCAATTTGTATCTAATTTGTTCAGTAGTTTCTCTGTTTGTATCAGACTTTGATTTTTCCAAATATACTTGTCAGTAGAATTTGCTCAAATGCACTTTGCAAACATATTTTAGCCTATGCAAACTATTTGTTTTGACTGCTCACTACTCTTGCTGTGTAACCAGCCACCTAAGGCAAACTGCAGTTTTCCACTGGTTTTGCAGATGACTGATCCCTGAAGTGCCCTGAACTCCTTTTGCAAATCTCTGCTGTAATCTGTCTCCAGCCATTCAATAAGTTACCAAAAGCTATTTTTCAGTCACATAACAAGCGCCACTACCTCTTGTCTCTTAACAAATATGCTTAGTGTCCAGACAGAAATGAAAACAGTGATGGAAGTGATTTGCACACACACAAAATGAGTTGGAAAAGGAACATTTTCATGATTCTTTTTAACCCAGACATATTTGAAATGAAAAACTTACTTTCAAATCTCTTAATAAGCTAATAAAAAATGCAAATGCAAAATAAAAAATTCTGCATTGCTGGCAGAATTTGTACAGAGTACTAAGCACAATAAAACTTCTAACATGGATACATCTTTGCTTGCCATACCACTTATCAGGCTGCTGCTGAAGAGACCTGGAGGTCTGGACTGCACAACTACACCCAAAGTTCAAATCCATTGGGTAAGTTATAGCAATATCCCATTTTTTTATCCTGCAAAATGAGATGTGATTGTTGTTTCTGATGAACGGCAGTGGACATACTTTCCTAGAGAATAAAACCAGAGAGCCTCACAAGACAAAATCACAATCTCTTGACTGCCCCCGAGCCTTTCATCTGGTCAGCTTGATGCTTAGCACAGTAATGGCTGAGGTTAGATGAGATGAGCCCCACTCTGACTGTTTGGACTTGTAACACCTCCCAGTGCCAGGCTGATAAAAGCCTTGTGTGTTAGTACAGAGGTGGCACTGCGTTTATCTGCAGACACCCCCATGGAACAAGCCTGTTGTTTAGCATGGATTTAAGGAATGAACTGCAGAGGAAATCTGACTGCTAACGACACATCTGTGGGCAAAGGTGCCACAGCCCTCAGAGTGCAACAGAACGGAGTTCCCAAATGTGTGTCACTTGCCACAGCTTCATTAGCTCAGTGAAGTCCCAGGCACTCCTTGGGGCCATGTTTATTTTTGACAACCTGGTTAGAAACATATGTTATGGATCAGAGTGTTTTGCATTTTTTAATGGCCAGGCAGGGGTCACATGCAAAGGCTTCCACCCTCTTGCAAATGTCAAAATCTGACTCAGACTGGACATAACCCAAAACACCTTGTCATGACTCCTTGTGGGAACGCCATTACATGTGCAAAACTAAACTAAAATAAGGATATCTGACCTAAAATAGGTAGCATGTATTTTTGTAGAGGAAGGTCATTCCTTGCTGTTATTTTGAGTACTCTGCTGACAGAGGCTTTTCTGTATCATTCTAATTTCAATGCTTCTATCTATAGCTCTTTGTGTAGATTTGTCCTTTCAATGTGCACTGTTGTCAATGGAAAGATAATGTAAACTGGTTTTCAAGGTGTGACTCAGAAAAAGCTGGAAAAAAGACACTCTGAAATTTTCAAAGCCATGTTGTTCATATATTCAGTTTGAATGGATATGCATACAATCCTCTAGTTTGGCAAATCTCATCCATAAACTGCCTCCCACCTTCAAAACAGAGTCAATGTCATCCAAAAAGGTTCTAGCACATGACAACAATGATTCCCAACTCTTGAGGACAGCTTTGCATCTCTGTTATGGCTGCTGTCTACGAGTGAATGTGCATATATATCAAGTTTGCATACATAAAGACATACATCTACAGGAACCTTTGTGATTTTCCAAACACAGGCACCAAATTTGTCAGTCAGAGTCTCCAAGCACCTAAACACATACAGGAGCCACCTACACCTCGGAGTTCTTGGCATCCAGCTAAGACACTCATGAAACAGGGTTACCTATGTCCAAGAAAAAAAACCTTCAAGTAAGTATTAGAAGACTCACAGATTTTTAAAATCATTATGGTAAGGCTTGTAGAAAAGAGATCAATTACAGAGATCTGGAGGGAGGTAGCTCTAGATGAATAGTGGCTTTATAAGGAGTAGCAGAGAATATATGTTTAGAAAGAAATCCTATTATGATTTAAGATGCACAACTACCCCAGATATTGCCTATAAGCCCATCTAAAGAATAGGATTTACTGGCTCCCAAGGATGATTTTCATTTTGCAGGTCTGCTCTTCACTATTATTGAAAGGGCAAAAAATATCATACCTTCTCCCAAAACAATTTAGAGCAGGAAAAGGAAGGCTTCTTTCCATTCTTCCCTATTTCTTACTGCTGCCCTGTTCTGACAGGTTGCTCAGGAGGACAGGGGGATTTACTGTTTGCTCTATGGCACACAAAAAAGCATTAAAATAAAAAATCCTCATGTAAATAATTGCATCAATTTTGCAATCAACCAGAAAACAAACAAACAAAATCCTGTGAGGCCAACACTGAATGTACTAATCTTGCCAATGCTCTGTATAATTAAAACAATTTCACCTTGAAATCTGGCATTCATTATAATATGGAGCACCTCCAGGCTTTAGCATTTTAGTTTGTTTTTATGGACATAGCTAGAAGAGAGGTTTGTACATGAAACATATTCTAGTCTTTTTGCTTCTGATACATTTAGCAATTATTTTATGCCGTCTATTTGTTACATATTAGTTGTCTCTTGTTTCTGTTGCTGCACCTGTATGACTTAGGAAACACCTCAATGCATCTCACTTGGCAGCAAAATTCATCACAAAGTCACTGATACCAGCATACTAACAAAACTCAAGAAAATTCCAAATTTGTGTTTGCATTCCATGAACACTTAGGAGATTTGGTGCTGTTGTCCTCTAGGCAGTGACAGAACAAAATTTCAAAGACAGTTCTCAATCTCAACACTACCATTTCAGATTTCCCTCCTTCATACAGGACCTCAGTTTACAGGGGGTAATATCTGGCAATATCTGGCAATATCCTGAAAAATTGTCGATATTTTTCTGGAAGTCTGTTTACATAAACTAAAAGGGAAGCACCAAAACTTACATGCAAACCTCTCATCTTTGCCCTCAACTTCAACATGATCAATGGATCTCAACTTCAAACTTCAGGAAAATGCAGACCTTATTTTAAACTTTAGATTTTGCACCTGGGTAATTTGGGCTTCTTAGTCAAAATCTAGTCTGGTTCTTGTACCAGTCTGGCTGCTCACTTAAATTTATGTCTTGCCACTTGGGCCTAGCTTTAATTTAAATACTGAAGATGTATTCAGTTACCTTCCTTTTTCTAGCATCAAGCAGTTTAAGCTAAAGAGATTTGTGCTTGAAATGCATCAGTTCAGCATTGGTACTGTTAAATTAGTGATGATATATATGTGTTTGTGGGCACAGTGACCTTTATTAGCTCCTCATTATGTTTGAAAATAGTTCTTGTTAATCTGACTGCATGAATTATGCTGAGCATTGTTATGGCTCAGATAACCTATGGAAACTAGTTATTTTTCATGGTATGTTAAATGTTAAAACTAACAAGCAGTTAGTTAAGCATTACACTGGAGACTATCATCATGTCTTACAACTTGGAACATGCACTTTTAAGACTGTTCAGATTAAAGATGAATCAAAGCACTTCAGCTTCAGGGACAGAACTGGAGGTGTACATCCCTCCAGACAGAAGTGGAGTGTAAAATCCAACACAAATTGCTTTTAAAATTTAATAATTCACAAAATCTATGGTAAAGCACAGCCTGGTTGGGATAGATAAGTAAAATAAATACTGCAAAGTCAATTTTTAATAATCTGTGGCATGAAATTTAAGCACAAGAGAAAACATTTCACAATCAAGTCAGAAGCTTTTTGTAAATGATCAAATGAGAATTTTATACCCCCTCACCTACCAATGCAAAATACATTCAGTTTATCCTTTAGTCTTCACAGCACACTCCTAGATTCCTTTGTTTAAGTCCCTTTTAATTCTAAGAGAGCTTTTATTGTAACCCCTTTTTAGAACTAGAGTTATTTAAAACAACCTCAGAAGAAGATAGATTCTGGAGCCTCTTCTTTGCTGGTGAATTGGTGCATCAAACACAGTTACAGGAAACAATACAATTAGTTCCTGTGCTAGTCTGGTAACAAGTGGTCTGGTATATTTATCTAATTATTCAGACAACACATTTACAACTGAAGGGATTTTGTTATAAGAGGTTTATAATACTCTGATTTAGGCTGATCTTCAGTCTCTTAATGCCAAGTAAAAACTGGCCTTCAAGCAACATTTTTGTATGATGAAGAATAAAATCCCAGATGGATTATGACAAGTCTGTGTTGTCCTAAAAGAGAAATCAAAATGAAAAGCTGGCAAAATTAAATGGCAAGGATAATATATATACACACACTTGTTCTGGGGAGAGAGAAAATGTGAAGATTTGTACGTATTTTATGCATCTGGAATCAGTATGCTAACATGCTGTTTATGCTAAGAGGTGTGCCATCTGCAAGGAATAAAGAAAAGGGAGAGATTATACTATATTATGGGGAAATCATATTTTGACTTTATTATTATGGCTGTGGCTATTTTATGAAAAGAAGGTGGATTAATAATTGTCTAACCAACCAAAAAGGAAGGAGAAAGCAAAATGGATTTTTCAGAGAATATTTCTCATGCCATAATAAGGGGCTTGTGCAACAGAGCAGAGGGAGGAAGGGAGGGCAGTGACAAGAAAGAGAGACTGAGCCTCATGGTAGGAGAGAGGTGAGAGCTTGGGTGTCTGCAGAGCTGAGCATGGCTGCAGAGAGAAGGGTGAATATGCATCAGCAGCCACAGGCAACATATCAGAGACAGCAGAGGTCCTCTGGTGTCCTGGACTTCTGCAACGACAATGACAAAGAGCCACACTGGGCTGCATGTCCCCTGAGCACAGCTGCCTCCTGGGGTGCCTGGGCACAGGCAGAGGAGAGGCAGGACTGCACTGCAACCCTCAGTGCTGATCAGAGAGGGGATCCTGAAGCCAGGCCCTCACCTGGGATGGGATGTGGGCCAGGGTGGCTGCATTCTCTCACATCTCCATGTGAGCCCCAGGGGACCAGGGCTGGTCAGGACACAGGATGATGACATTGGGAGTAAAAAGTGAGTAGTAAGCTGTCAGGAAATTATTTTCTGGTAGGAAACTGTTGGGAAAACACACGGCCTTTCAATCTAAGGTAAAGGAGCTAAAAGCTGGTAAAGCTCAGCCTTATATTGAGGATCTGGACCAGACTTCCTGCTCCTTTTATTTATGCTCTCTCATTATAGACATTTGGCACATGCTACTGCACTTCTTCCCCTGCCGCCCTGCTCCTGCTCTGGGCCAGAGGCTTATTGTTCTGAATGGAAGGACAACCCTCACAAAGGGCCTTTTTCCTGAGAGATATTGGTTTCATTTACAGTGAGCTAGAAATGCATGTGCTGCCATGCCCTGGGCCTTTCAATCACCCGCCAAGAGCACTCACTTTTCATTGTTTCCATTTTAACGCTGCTCTTGCAGCTGCAATTGCAGCCACTTTGAATTAAATCTGGGTTAACAGTCTGAGGACAGATAAGCCCCAAGAGAGGAAATGATGTAAATCCAAATGGCAATTCTTTAACCTATTGCTTATTATGACAGGCTGGAAGCCCTGCGTGCGATTGGAAGCAAAGTGCATTTTTGCAGTCTATTCTCATTTGCATAAACCTTTCTCTTGGAATTTGCATAATTTTTCAATTAATCACCAGGACAATACTCTAACTCCTGAACATCCCTCTCCCAGGCATTTAAGGTATTCTTGCTAATATAAAAGCTTTAGACAACGATGAGGAGGCCAAGACCTGGCGTTTTCTATTTATTTCACACGTAAAACCCCGTCCAAATGTTTACTGTACCTTATACTCCACAACAAGTGCATCACTGATTACTGAAAAAGCACAGATGGGATGTAGACAGTTTTTCATTCCTTGTTCCATATGATAGAACTCAACACATCTGGTATGCTATGAAAAGCATCTNAAGTGTAAATTTCAGTGCAATCTCTCCTCAGACATTTTGTGTTTGCAAGAAGAAACCAAATCACTCGAGCAACCGGCAGTTTGTTTGTCCTTGCTGTCCGTGTGCATATTTCCAATCTGTTTCTGCAGCTGGCTGAGTTTTCTTTGACTGGACAGGAGTGATGCAGGGGGCAGAAAAAGTGCATGCTGCTGGTGTACATGGGGTGATCTTAACAATCGCCTTTGGATGCTACATCTTTTATGTCAGGAACTGGACCATAAATAGATTGGTTTGTCAGGGAAAAGTAAAGTTCCTAAAGGAACCTTGGTGTTTATATGAGTTAATCAATAAAGGTTGAGAATGTTTTTTCCTATAGTTCTTCATGCTGATCATCTTCTTGAAAGACAGCCCTGTGATTTATGATGTGTTGTGTTTATTTTACCTCATCTCCTCGCCAATGAATCAAAATGTTGGATGTCATTTCTTTTCCAGTCTTATTGTTGTACTTTCTTATAGTAAATGCTTTATTGCATTAAATTCTGATTGTGTGCCTAATTTAAACCATTTTTCATCAGTCAAGAGCTGTTCTGCCATGAGAGTGCAGATCTGATTGAAGGTGTGAATTTCAGATTCTATTAATGGTTGAGTGATATATTTGAAGAACTTTCAGAAATATAAGAAAGCCTATGAAACACAGTAGAAAGATTCCCATGACCATTCAATGGGCATATAGCATCCAGAAATACTGGACTGAACTGCTTGTAGTCTATTAGGTATTCATGCATTCTTATAATTAATCTGAATGATCTGCAATATACCAGCATAAATTGCACTTAATGCCAGCCATTTCAAAATAATGAAAATACTTTTCTACTTAATGACATATAACCCTTTGAAACTGCTGATCTGAGTAACAAGCCATACTTTGTTTCTCCAGTACTATTAGAGGAACAACCAGCACTTTATCTGTATGGGAACAATAATAAACATAATGTGTGTTTCCCAGCTCTTCACAATGCTCTGACTTGAGCTCCTAAGCTTTGAACACGAGTCCCACATGAATTCTGCCAAAAATTAATACTGTGTTGTGATCTGTACAGAGTACTCTGTAATTGTCCTTATACTTTCTCTCTGTAAATTACTGAATTACATATGAAAGATTTAAACCAAAATCAGGAGGATATTGAGTGACAGCTAACAAAACTAAAGATGCATCATGATCCTGACTATGCCTGTTTGTGAGAAGGTCCCCCCACTGTGGCTGAACACTGAAGGTATTGGGCCCAGAAGTGGCATTTGGATGTGGTGGAAGAGGACGCTCCTCACTCCCGCCAACACCTAGATTACAGCATATGAGAGTACTGCCAGTGTGTCTTGTGTTCTTAAATCCATTTCACATCTCCAGGGTATGCCAGACATTTAGCTTGCTATGGAAAAAAACCCCATAAATCAAGCAGGTTTGTAAACCAGAATAGATATGCTGAGGGAATCCTTAAAAATTAAGACAGCCATTCATGACTGCAAAGCACATTTTGAGCTGAATAATTTGAGGACTAAACAGCCCATAATGTAGCTGGTTTCACATAAAGTATAATTTGATAATGAAGTGTTCTCACACAATTTAGGCTTTTCAGATGGCTGCTTAAACACAGAGGTGTGGCGTGCGCTAAATGAGATTATGTTCTAAAAAATGCTTGCAATGAACACATAGCTGCTGTGGAGAGCAGCAGTATGGTGATGTACCTTGCATTCATATAAAAATTAATTTCTTGTAACACTCAAAACAAACCAATTGCTTTGACTATTTCCTCTTCCACCCTGACATTAAGCCTGAGTGTCTTGCTTTTTGGTCTTGGCTTGAAAATCAGCTTTGTAGTGTCAGGATTCACTACAGATTGGATGAGGTTGACAGGGATCTCTGGTGACTGTCTAGTCCAGCTCCCCTGCTCAAGCAGGGGCAGGCACAGTAGGCTGCCCAGGACCACGAGCAGTTGGGTTTTGGGCATGTCCATGGTTAGAGGCTCCAAAACTAAAGCTGGTTCAAGCAGCAGCAGAAGGTGCCCAGAAAAAGCACTGTGGGTCTGAATCAGAGGTTTTAGCAGACAGCTGATAGAGAAGAACTGCACAAGGCCATAAGATGTGCAGAAGTATTTTGCCTTGGCTGTCTGATTTCTATCCACTAATTTAAGACAGATCTTCACATAGGAAGATTATATTTCACCAGGTTTTCAGCAGGGACATACATCAGAAATAAATTCTTATCTCATCTGAGAACCCCAGTGGAGCAGCTGGAACCCCAGGAACGCAGAAACTTCACTTTTCTCTTTCACCCTTTACTCTGAAGGTCTTTTTATTACAAATCCCATTTCTGTAGATCTGCAAAGACTTGGAGGAAATCTGATAAGAAGAGCTTTTACCAGGAGACTTTCTGTATGTTTTACATTCAGTGAAACAGAAAATCAGAGTCAATTTAGAGAGAATTTGACTGATTTTGCTTACAATCAAAGCCAAAGCTAGACAGCACAAGCCAGGCACCTGAAAGGCAACCCAATTTTAGAATAATTTGATTTAAACTTAATAGGACATCACAAGTCTGGGCAGATTTTTTTTCCCCTGTGTCATACACTGACTCCACCAGGGTCAAACAAATAACTTTATTTGAAAATTCCTTACCTGTCTGCTTCTGTTTGCCTTAGTGTAAAATTGATGTGACAGAGATTTCTGAAAACCCTTTCTTCCTGCAGGGATTAATTCTGGTAGTACTGTGTGTGTTAGCTTTTTTTATAATCTCTGCTGGCTGTGAAAAAGGACTAGAACACCTATGGAAATGACCATGCCCTTTGCTTCTGTCAGTTTTCGGTCAATATAGAAAGTCAAAAGTACCACAGACTGAAACAGGTGCATGATGGGAGAACTCAATGTCAGATTTTTATTTTCTTTTCAAAACTGCCACATTTCTGCGGTTTCCTGCTTCACCACCACCTTCATTCTTTTAGGCCAAGGAAAAGATGGGAGGCCTGGGAGATGAGTGGTGAGTGTACAATAACAAGAATCGATCCACAACTCTTGAGCCTGACCTCTGAAGGGATTATATCCTGAATGCCACTCCCAGTTTTACCCTGAAGGGCATTTGAATGCATGCTGCAAGAGGCAGCTGGACTCCAGCAAGAAGGGATGCAGAGGCTGGCTCTGCCTCTACTGGCATGGCCATCCAGAAAGGCTCTAGGCACTGGCTGGTGGTTTTCACTCTGCTCATGAGTCTCCTTTCTTGACTGGGTGCATGTGTCCCGTTGACTAAATCAATGCCAGCTGAACTGGCTGCAATGATTTATTAATCATGGAAAGCCAGGGAGAAAAGTTCATTGCACCAATCAGAATCTCTTTTGACCTAACATCAGTTTATGACATATATAAATCCTGAAAAACTCCAGCAACTTTTATGAATGGAATGAACACTTTTATACAAATATGAGCTGTTCTGCTGAAGTCACTTACCTTTATGAAACACCCATAAATTTCCTGAAGGTTGGCAGCACCAGGACACAACAACAAGATAACAGCAACTTTCATAATAATGATCTATTTTTGAGACAAACATGAGAGGTATTTTGGATGAAACTTTATGTGTCCCTATAGTTTAAGATTTTTCTTCCTGCTTCAGAGGTCACCTACAAGCTACCTAGGACTGGTATTTGCAATCCCATTTACTGTTTGATAAAGGCAGGTGAAAAATAAGCCACAGTAGGCAAAACTTGGCCTCTTCTATTAATGGGTGCAACACAGATGACAACCTTCAGAGGAAGGGACATGTTGATATCACATTTCCTAAGCTGTACCTCTGAACCTGGGGGCTGATCCTGTGATTTATTACATGGAATGTAACACACAGGCACTTAAACTTATTCTGCTCCTATGACTTCCATGTGCTTCTTTGGGGCTGCCACATCCATGCCTGGGCAATTTTGCTATGGTCCTTATGGAAACAGTTAAATTGTTAAGGTTTAATGTTCTTATGAGAGCAGCCACAAGGGAACATTGTCCATATCAGAGCTGACATGAAATTTGTTAGTGACAACAGTGTGGACAGGCTTTTACCATCTGTCAAGAAAGGTATGCTGGTGGGGAGTAACACTTCATTTGCAGCTTCCAAGACTGCATATCTTAAATTGCAATGGCTTTGAGGGGGCAAAAAATCAGTGCTGGAACTCTTAATGCATCCAGGTACATCTAAATTTCCCCTGGGGATGGGATGACTTAACTGTCATTTCAAGTTTTATATTCTTCCTTTAAATCAGCTATTTCATTTAAATAAAAAGGTTCTATATTCTGGGATTGAAATGCAGCTGCTTCAAGTAGCCCTGCAGCATGTTGATTTATTACTGACTATATACTCCTTCAAGGAGAAGATTCCTTAAGAAGACATTCCACATCCAGCTCCATATTTCTTGCTACATAATATTTCATATTAATCTCACAATATCTGCATCCATGAAATTTGGGAAAAAAAGGAAAGTAAGGTAATTACATATTTGGATAAATACATTTGCAGGATTTAATGCTCTGTATTCACATGAATAAAATACTCAACTATCTGCTATAAGAGATGTTAGACAGAGCAAAATCTGTCTTTGTATGGAATGAGTGCAAGTGCCATATCTGGTGCTCACATCAATTTTTAAGGAAGTGTCTGTCCTAACAGTTCCACTATTGCCAATGTGCAGTCAAAATCTTATTGAACTGAGCTCCAACAGTAAACCAGAGATGGACACTGCTGGTGGAGTATTGCTCTCTGAAGAGGAGAAATGAGAAAGTTTTCTAAGACTACATACTTACAAAATCCATATTGCTGTGACGGATACAAGGCAGATGCTTTTTTATCTCAAACCATAAATATATTTTGCTCAAAAAGATCCAGCTATGCTGAATCAGAAGTTGCACAGACTCATAAACTTTTACATGGTTTGGCCATCAGGGAAGGATCATGAGTCACAGGATCTTGAATATAAGTTAGATATGGACTGTTGGGACCAACAGACACCTAAATAAATACCT
The DNA here is from genome assembly GCA_013401035.1 of Horornis vulcanius. Classification (NCBI taxonomy): domain Eukaryota; kingdom Metazoa; phylum Chordata; class Aves; order Passeriformes; family Scotocercidae; genus Horornis; species Horornis vulcanius. The sequence goes on from VZUA01049208.1 coordinate 26,044, forward strand.
GAACCTGAACTATGTTAATACTCCCTAATGCCTAAAATTGTTCCACAACAGAATGTGTACAGGCTGATAGATACAGGCTGGGGTACTAACCATCTGATTNTCCTAGTACTGCTCAGGACCAGGAGACAGAGGCTGAATTAGAAGGAAAACTCCTAGCTCTTCTTGGACACCACTTCTTTCCTCTCTTGTTTTGAAGGAAACACTTTGTACAAAAGAAGTGAGCAGAGATGGCTGACACTGAGTGTGACCTCTCACATGGGGCAGGCACAGGATTCATTGCTGGATCTCATTTTTCTCCTGGGAGCAGGATTCATGCAGTTAAACAAATGACCTGAGGTTTTTCTGCAGTGGGGCGGTTTGAAATCTATAGAAATCATGCTCATATATAACAAGAAAAGTTAAAATGGGCTACAGGCTGTTAATAGCATCATCGGCTCAGGGAAATCAGAGAGTCATCCTTACTGCTGCACATGAGCACAGCGTGGTCTGCTTCCAGCAGCAACCTCAGAGTACAGCCTTGCTTTAAATAAATAGCAGGACTTTTTTAGTATTATCAAGCTGCTGGGTTTTGAATATGTCTGTACAATGTAATGGTTTGGGATGTATCAATTATTACTGCAGGATCACTATTATAAAAGAACTTCTCTGCTCACAGCAAAGTCTATTTTGGCTCGAAAGCAGCTGAATGGTGGGAGAGAAACATAACTTAAACAAACTTTAGACTCCTAGCTGCCTTTTTAAATTAACAATCTAATTTTAACTAAATCACTCTTTTCACTTTCACCTGGAGACTTGAATTTAAAATCATAATATCTCCATGCAAAAGCTAGCTGTTGGAATAAGGCCAAGCTATTTCTAAGATAAAATGTTGTTATAACAGTGTGCTAAGATGCAATTTTCTCCTTTTATTGCCTGAACAAGAAAAAAAATAAAATTAAAAAAGATAAATGAGATACAAATTTCAAACAAAATGTGTCTCTAATCAGATATTTCTGTAACAAGATGTATTCTAGCACAGTATATACTGAGCCATGGTATTTTAGGGTCAATATTCAACATCCTTTATGCATAGTATTAACAAAATATGATGTGCTGAAATAAAAAAGGTTTTTTATTTCTGTGAACACAGGCCAAATACTGCAAAATGCTGAATAGGGCAGACATTACATATGCTCCATCTATACAGAGCTTTAAAGAATAAAACTTCTCTCTACGTGGTGTGACAGCCTGGTTTTTAAGATTAGTTGGTGGTGCCAGTTGAACCACTGCTATACACAAACTGTCAAGTCTAGCAGACAAGCAAGAGTTTGCATCCTTGTTACCTGGTTCCATTTGTTACAGACTGGTTAATAATATCCCATACATCACTTTTTCCAAATGTGTAGGGGAGGGACTCCCTGTGTTTCTAGAAATTCAGAAGGATGTAAAATGACATCCTTCCTTTTTTGTGCACAGTTTATATTATTTGCTTTTCATAGTATGGCTCCTATTATATCCCTTACAATAAAATGAGTGGTTTCTTTTCCCCAGTTACTTAAAAGGGCACATGCAGAGCAAGTTAGTACTTCTGTAAAACGAGATGGGTAATTTTAGGAGATGCTGCTGCTTGTAATTTATTGTTATTATGCAATTCTTAATTTTATAAAACATGTCAGATAATAAATCCTTATTTACATTCATATCCTCTGTCTCTGAATTTGAAGAAGCATCTTAATCTAAACAGCAGTTGACAAGATGATGATGAGTGTCTGTCTTGGACTTCTGTCTTACTTATCCTCAAGTTTTGATCAGTGTAACTTTGCCAGAGCTGAGGAAAGCGCCTTTACTTCCCTCCCATCATTGAGGAAAGTGCCTTGCCTTCCCTTCCATTGCTAAGTAGGGCAAATGGCAGGAGGTGCTCATCATGTTACAGGTCAGAAGTCATCTGGGTCACTAGCAGGACATTTTGAGGCACTCTGGCAAACTCTATGGAGCAGGAACTCCAGTAGGAAGGCTCCTAGGTGCCCTAGATTGTAAATTGTGGTTGGGCTCATTTTCAAAAACCACTACATAATTAAGAAAAGAAATTTGCATTACAAATTGTGGAGGACTTGGATCTCAGAGATGTGGACAGTGAAAATTTAGTTTGCCTTCCAAGTGCAGCTGACAGAATAGTTACTTGTATGATTAAGAAGCTGAAGGGGTTATTCATTAACTGGATATAGCTCTAGCCAGATCTTACATGGTGGTGTCATATGGAGCAGTGACAGAAGCCTATCAGAGCTCTGCACACGATGTCCTGTAAATTCATTCTTTTTCATTTGATTTCTGTGGGTGTTTCCTTTCATCAGAGAAAAACACAAGAAACCTTGAAATGACTTAGTGGTCTGACTTAATATCAGAGCAGTGGTTTTTTTTTTTTATGCAGGACATCATTCTCCCTCTGTTTGCCTTCAAGGAAATACTTGTCCTCCTGGCAAGGAGCAGCAGCTCCTCCAGACATGGCACTGACACGAGCTGTGCCCAAAGAGATGGTCCTGCAGATTTCACAGACATCTCCCATCCACAGCTTTCTGTCCCATCTGGGCCTGGGTATTTATTGTATCATTGCCAGAACCTTGACAGAAAGAGAAGCAGTTCCACTGACACAGCAGATGAGAAGATGCTCCTGAAATGTTTTAGCAGAACTCATGTCAAAAAGAGCCAGAAATGGCGGATGCACTTTTCTCAAAACAAACACACATTTCCTGACAGACTAGGGGTGCCTTGCTGGACAGGTTGCAAAAAAATGCTCATGCTGAAGCACTACCTCTCCAGCAGCTGCCACAAATCCTTAACTGCAGACAGAGGAAAGAACATGCTGCCAAATACAATCACACAAGGCACAAAGGAGGGTTGGTAACAGTCTGAATGCTCAGACTAAAAAACTGGGGTAAAATGATATACCACCTTCCAGCTTTCGACATGGACAAACTGCAAAATGTAGGCAGCATGACCTCACCAACCCCTGTGTGCAGTTTTTGTAAAGCTCAGAGGCCATTAGCTGAAGCACTGCTCTCTGCCAAGGCCAGTCAGACTGTGTAGGGTATGTGGGACTTATCCTAACCTGCTGCGCCCAAATTCTGAGCCAGGCCTGGAGACAGATGAAGGGCAGGATGCCATTCTGTATGCCATGTACAGAATCACAGAATTCACAGAATCACTCTATTGGAAGAGACCTTCAAGATCATTGAGTCCAACCCAGCCCTAACACCTCAATTAAACCATGGCACTGAGTGCCACATCCCATCTTTTTTAAACACATCCAGGGATGATGACTCCACCACCTCCCTTGGCAGACCATTCCAGTACTTTCTGTAAAATTTTTTTCCTAATATCCAACCTGTGTTTTCTGTGGTGTAGCCTGAGTCTGTGTCCTCTTGTTCTGCCAATTGCTGTCTGCAGAAAGAGACCAACCCCTAGCTCACCACAACCACCTTTCAGGAAGCTGTAAAGAGTGATAAGGTCACCTCTGAGTCTCGTTTTCTCCAGGCTAAACAACCCCAGCTCCCTCAGCCATTCCTCACAGGGTTTGTGTTCCAAGCCCCTCACCAGCCTCGGTGCCTCCTCTGGACNCAGCACTCAAGGTGTGGCCTCACCAGTGCCAGGTACAGGGGTAGAATGATCTCCCTGCTCCTGCTGGTCACACCATTCCTGATCCAGGCCAGGTGCCATTGGCCCTCTTGGCTACCAGAGCACACTGCTGGCTCATGTTCAGCTGCTGTCACCAGAACCCCCAGGTCCATGTCTGCCTGGGCACTGTCCAGCCACACCGTCCCCAGTCTGTAACATTGCAGGGGGTTATTGTGGCCAAAATGCAGAACTCAGCACTTGGACTTATTAAACATCATCTTATTGGACTCTGCCCATCCATCCAACCATTCCAGGTCTTTCTCCAGAGCCCTCCTACCTTCCAACAGATTGAGACACGCTCCCAGCTTAGCATCATCTGCAAATTTACTAATGCAGGACTAATACCCTCATCCATGCCATCTATAAAAATGAACAGAGCTGGCCCCAGCACAGACCCCTGAGGGACACCACTGGTGCCTGGCTGCCAGCTGGATGCAGCACTGTTCACCACCACTCTCTGGGCCTGGCCGTGCAGCCAGTTCTTAACCCAGAGAAGACTGAGAAACTTATTCTGGCACGAAACTGAGCAGCTGATAATCTCCCACCTGGGCACAGAAGTAATCTGTAGCAGACAAGAGCTTGAAGGAGTTGTGAATTCCTTCAAAACAGTTGAAATGACATGTGCTGATTCTTATTTCATCTTCTGGAACACTGGGGGAATAAAAATTGGCTAGATCAACAGAACTCTTGCAAATCATTAACCAGAAAAATCTCCTTAAAGGAAAGTCTTCTGATTTTCCACGGAGTAAACTCCTGATAGTATTATGAAACTATAAAACACTTTGTTCCTCTGCTCGTGTCTTTCCAAATCTTACTCAAACAGGCACCTTTAAAAACAGAAATATAAATCATTATAATCAAACTAGGGAGCAATATTATATTTTAATAGTAAAATAATATCAAGACTGCAATAAATTATATAGAAACAGCATTAGAAAATCTATCTAAGATGTTGAATTATTATCTGAGGTGAAGTTGTAGAGTTTTAAGTTCATAAATAATAATGAAGCTTCTGTTGCTAACATAAGTATCGTTTAAACTATAGGGTTTAAACTCTGTTTTTACTGATCTTAAAAAGCTTAAAAAGAGGAAGAGCAGAGTGGAGAGGCCACAGACTCAGATAAAGCAGCTGTTATCATCCACAGGCTGTGTGGGGAATGGCAGAGTCCCCCACAATTGAAATAACAATTAAAGTAACAACAAACAAGTGTTCCATACCCTGAGCCATTGATAATACCATCTCTAAACATATCAACCCAGGAAGCCTCTGGATTCTGGAATATCTAGTAAAACAGAAACCAAAGTGAACCTGCATTGGAAAACAAGTTCCCATTTCCCTCTCCAAATGACCCCAAAGAATCTGACCTGCCATGGATGTGGCAATTCACACTTGCTAAGGTACAAATGGCATCTCCTTGAAGTGTCTGATGAAAATTTAATGTTACCTCTGAAGTCCTAACCATGAGAAAAGGCCAAGCATGACCCAAGAGTTGCACTCCTGTAAGATGATGTTGCTGGGTCAAAAGAGCATGCTGCAAATACCAGCTGGTCCCTGCAGGATCCTGCTCCACCTGAGAGGATGATCCATCACCTTGCTTGTTGTCTAATGCTGAAATACTGGGGGGAGAACCCTGCCAGTGCAACACTGAGGCTGGTAAGCCACCTTGAACTTGTGAGGCTTTACCTGAAGTTTGTTTCCATCTGTCTCGAGGGACACTACAAAGTGCCACAGCAAAGGTTGAAGTCTTCCCTGCTCCAGTCCCACATGCCACCAAAGGATGGCTCTCCCTCCTGCCTCCTGCTCAGCTCTGATGACTCTGAGACTGGGAGAGCTAAAAAATATACCTGGGAGAGCTAAAAATTCCTGTGAGGCCTTATCACGGTATCAGCACCATGTTTTGCTAATAAGCTTCAGATAAACTATGCCTATAGCTTGCTGAGCTGCTTGAGCTGATAAGTGATTGCAAATGAGTATCTGAATAGCAAATATACTGTACTACTGAACACAGATCTGTTTCTAATAATAATTAGTAAGAAAAAAAAAAGACAAAGGAGGGCTGAGATAAAGGAGAAAGGCTTCCTCTGGCTGGAGAATGGAGACTTACCTCAGACTGGTGCCTCCACAAGACAGAAAACCTCATTTCTACAGACTTTTGTTACTTCATTTCCACAATGATTTTAACAAGGTGTTTCAAAAGATGATGGATGAATATGTTAGCCTGCTCAACCAATGGCAAAACTGCCTTGGCTACCTCCTAAGAAGTTACATGATGCTCTGTGTATGTGTGTCTGTTTCTCTACTGATCTATGTTTATATAAAACATTGTTTGATACAAGAGAATAAAGTCCTGTCATGCCTTGGGTAAGCAGGTAGGATTAAACCCACAGTAATTATAGCCCATGTAATCCTGAGAGAAATTGTATGTCCTGTTGAAGGTTGCCCCTCCCATTTTTGGTAGAAAATAGCTTGAATCTATGGATGATGGAACTTGTGTAAGGATCATCAACCTACCAAAACCTCTTCCAAATCGCCATCATTTAGAAGAAGTTTTGATAGACTGATGATCCACCTCAGTTTTGAATATTCAACCATGCATCCATGGATGCAGACTAGAAAAGCTTTTATTGGAAGGAAAAAATTTCACTTTCCAGCTTCTTGAACTCAGCTGATTTTCCCCTCCAAAAAGGGAAATAATTTTTAGGGAATCTTTGGTTTAGGTTAGATTTAGAAAAGGCTGGACAGACCTTGAATCAGATTGTTAAAAGTTAGCGACCTTGATCTGTGCCCTCAGATGTTCTGAAAGAGGAGAGAGAGTTCATCTCCTGATAAGCGGTCTTTTTAAAAATAAACACTCTGAGCAATGAGGAAGTTACTGTTGCATTTAAATTACCTATTTATTTAAAGTAACCTTCAAGACCTCATATTTACTTTTGCTTGAATATAATTTATCATGAGAAAGAAAGTTGCATGGTTAGTGAGAATACATGGACATTTAGCTATTTTTCCTATTTATTAGTGTAAATATTTTTATTATCATCTGTTTTGTTGACTAGCAGCTTGCCATGAAGGAGGAAGCCACAGAGCATTTTATTATGCAAAAAGACAAGAAAGCTTACACTGGATTTCTGACTTCAAATACATCTTTTGTCAATAACCCAGACAGCATTTTATCTTTGCAGAGCTGATCATTATCTGCCAAAAGAGAAGCTCCTTAAATAAAATAAAAACTGAACATAACTATTTTTCCCTCAGCTAGCCATGAGCTTTTGCAACATTCCTTGCAATTAATGATGATACCACTCAGCAGTGACTCACAGGGATTGCTCCAGTATTTGTGATGGGATTGTATTTTCCTAAGATGCAATGGAAGTATTCTGTGCCTAGGCAGAAAGTTTCCCACTGGAGGACCACCAGGTGCTGTAAACCTGTTGTCTTGCTTTTTAATCATAACTTCATTAATAGGGTGTCTGGAGTGATGGTACAAAAATGAGATGGGCTGCAAGGGGCAGAGAGTGGTGCCAGGATGGAAGTGCAGGCACCAGCCACAGGAAGAGCACAGCCAGATTTTCCACTCCTTTATCACATTTGAAAATTACTAGGGAATCTTTCTGCGGTCCAGCTACTTTTTCTCTCCTGTTTTGTTCTTTTTTTATACATGTTCTCCATGGCACAGGTTTTGTTAGTTCAACAGCCTGATACTATCTCTCCTGCCCAAGATCATGCTGTGAGAGGTTTGGCAGTCCTGAGACTGCTGGAATCGCTGAGAAAATGTGACATTTGTTCCTGGGG
>VZUA01049243.1:0-10476 GCA_013401035.1 Horornis vulcanius
AAAAAAAAAAAAAAAAAGGAGAAATGGTATATTTAATACAATAATTCTGTAAGTTCAGTGATGATTATCAAGGAAAATTAAGGTCAAGTAATGCAAGGGTCACCCATGTGCCTTTTGTTTGGAGTTCTGCCTTTAATATCATCAGTTATCCCTACCAATAACACACCAGGCTCATTCCCCAGTGCTGAGGTTAGAGAGGAGCCCATGTCTGTCCTGTACTCCAATCTGTGCCCTTCTGCTGGGACTGCAGCACCAGTGTCCCCCCAGAGAGTGGGGGTGACTGAACACCCTGCCTGTGCCCCCCAGAACTGAACCCTGCACTGCTGGGAAGGCCATGCAGCAGAAGGAGGTTGGCTCGTGCCTTTCTGCAGTCGTGGGGATGTGGGCATTGTCAGACTGATGGGAACAAACCAGGCCAGATGGAAGCACGGGATGGATGCTCCTGTTGTTGGGACATCCAGAGGCACAGGATGCTTTGCCAAAGCCATGCACACAAACACATGCTGTCACACATCCAGCTCTAAATTAAGCCTCAGCTGAGCTGCTGAAGAAGGAATATGCAAAAATCACTAAAGAGCTAGCCTGTGCTTTAAGCATTTTTCCTCCTACTTCACAAAATTTGACAGCCAAAAATGGCAGACAAGGCTTGAGAGTGCTGATTATTTAAATAGATTACTTTACAAATGTCACTCTTTGCAAACACATAGGCAACATGATTGCTGTTTCTTTCAGCACTGTATTAGAAACAGACTCAAAAAAATGGGATGTTTAAAAAAAATCCAAACATTTATGAATCGTTTGAACCTACTGTACTGTGTCTTGTTTACTGCTGCTCTAGGAAGCTTTTCTTAAAATAACGTGTTAAGTCTCAGAGGGATTATCCTGAAATGAAATTTTTAATAACAGCAAAATAAACTCATCCTTCACAGTGCTCTGTGTCTCATGACTTACTGTTAACTCTCACCTCTCCTCCCATCACACATCTGTATCTACTAGCAAAATTTTATTACCTCCTACTCCAATTTCAGCTATCTGAAGCAGAGTCATGCTTCATACGTGTTCTCGAGAAAAGAAATTAGATACCTGAATAATTCTGCTGATCTTAAAATCTTACCCTTGATGGCTCACAATTGTAGGAGGCCGAGACAAACTCCAGAAGGGAAGACTGAAGGAATGAGGATTGCACTACTACAAGGAGAGCAGGCTGAGGATGATGTTGCTATCTTTAGGTAGATAATGGCCCACTGGGAAAAGGGTGGAAATAATGCATTTTGTATGCCCACTCTCCATAAAAAGTAGGAGGTTAAATTACACAAGAAAAGATTTTTAACTCAGGCCTTGGGGGAAAGAAACCCCCCAGTGCAAGTGCAAAATGCCTGCAGAGGTTAGAGAGTCCCTGTCGTTCCAGAACGGGCTCAGCAAACGTCTCTCAGGAACGATGCAGGCAAAGCTGATCTTGCTTTCAGGCAGAAAAACAGATTATGTGATTCCACAAGGTTTCTTCCTCTGTGTCTTCGATATATATCTCTTCTAGGAGGTAGCACACTTCGCGAGCTTCCTCATTTGTTTGAGCATATTTTGCATTTTTAATCTCGCAGACAGAAAACCCAGCAGGAAACAGTGGCCAGGAGCAAAAATAAAGAGAAATAAAGAGCCCTGCAATGTCCAAACTGCAAGGGTAATTAAGCTTGCAAGCAGTTCAGTAGGGCAGCAGTGAAACTGAGGGAACCAAAATTACTTGGATGTTTAAAACAAGATTAAGTATCTTCCAAAAGGTCTGCTTTAAGCCAGCCTCCAAGTTCTGTGGCATCTACATTCAAGGGGACAGGCTGAATTGGCATAATGGTCCTTCCTGACCTGAACATCTTTGAATCCATGAACTAGAAATCCCTCTTCACAAAAAGAAAATTTTCTTGTATAAATGTATACATTCCCATTCTAATTCTGAAAGTGAAAAAATAATAATATTAAAAAATAAAAATATAACAAAAGCCCCTCAGGTTTTGTTACATTAGAGAAATGGCTTTCACCAAAGGGTGTGGAATCAATTTTTAACAAGGTGTTCTGCCCTGACACAGAGAGAAAAGAACCACATCACGTTCAATCTGATTTTTCTATTTCTGCAGTGGGTAATAGACAATCAGTCTCCTGTCCTGTTAGAGCTAACTATTAAACAAAGTCACAAAGTATGTACACAAGTTTTTCCCAAAAGTGTGTGAAGGGTAATTAACATTAACTACTTTATCATATTTGTAAATCACAACTGTTATTTAGCAAATAAAAAAACAAACTAAAATCTTTCCTAATTTAAAATTTGTGTCCTTCCCTGCAAGGAAACACAGTGCTGAAGCAGAATTCTGCAGGCACACAGAAGAACAAAGAGGTAACCCTAGCAAATACTGAGAATGCAAGAGTACCAGTATATTCACAGATTAATTACCAAATTAATTCTTTCGCTTTAGTCATTAGGCCAGGGAGTAAAATAGACACCACTTAGGCAGTACATCTGAACCCACCTCAGCAGTTAATAGTCATCATTCTCAAGAAATAATTCCAGAAAGATTTGAAATGCTTTCTAGCACACAGAGTTCCTTAAAAATACATCTGGGATCTGTTTCTGAAGGTGTCTGATTCCCGACTCACCAGCTATTTTTGTGATGAGGATGTCTGATCATATATTTTTGCAAAGGAATGGAAGAATGGTGACCAGAAGATAATTTTAATTAGTAAGAATAGAAAAGGTTATGCCATTTAGTAGCATAGAAGTGTTTTAAATTACATTTAAAAAGGAAAGCATTTCTAAAAGACATGGTGAGAAATAGTATAGGTACATAGAATACCAAAAGTGCCAAACATTGAGAAAAAATACATTACAAAAGTCTTCGTCAAGAAAATGAAGCATTAGACAGATAATTTTGCTGTATCAGAAAAGAAGTGCTCAAAAAACAAACAAAGCTAAGAAATATGGGTTTAAATAATAGTCTGGCTCTGATCCAGAACTACTTTTAAGTATTTCAGGTATCTGATCTTGACATATAGAACTCAGGGGAGGAAAATCTCTGCAAAGCACTCAACTAAAAAAAGTGAAAACGTAAACTAGAAATTCTCATCCCTCCTATCCAGAAGCGCAATGCTACACTTTTATTAATATTTTGAAATAATCTCTCCCATGCTAAGTAAGACTTAGAGCATCACCTCTGCCCTCCTTGAGCTCCCATTTCTTATTGGAACCCAGAGAATAAAAATACCTTGCTCAGCATTTTGCTATTTTTCTTCTATACAAAGCACTTTACGTTCAAAAATAAAAAATTAGCTTGGTTCTGCAAGAACCAACCAATAATAATGCAAATGACAAATCTGCAGCCAGACACCTTAAGCCAGGATTACGTCGACCTCAAGATGACCGCAGAGCAGCACATAAAAAGTACATTTCACAGCCACTTAAACAAGACAATGCTCCTTGAGAACGAGCACCAGAGATAAACACCTTGCCACCACCAGCTACCACGCACTGAATAATTTTTGAGCACATATATAGACCATATGCTGTGCAAACGAGGTTCCAGGCACTCCTCAGAACTCCATCAGTTCCAGTGGACTAACAAAGAGGTATTTAAGAAATCCTCTCCCACAGGAACAAATCATGTTTCTCAAAAAATGAGTGGAGTCCCACTTTTTTGCCCTGTGAAATTCAGGTAACTGTCTCATCACCTGCATTTGAGATTTAGGATTAGTGTCACCCTATTGCTGCCAGAGTAAAAATGATTTGAGATATTAAACCCAGTTTATATCTATCTAAAGACAAAGTTAAAAACATTATATGAAGAACTAAAGCCAGGGAAACACCATTTGTAGATTTGTGTCATATTACAGGAAAATAAGAGCGGAATTACAAAGAGGTTTGGTTTAGAATTCTCTTGCATATTTCAGTGAAAAGACTTGCTGGCTGCCCAGAACTTACAGACTCTGTTTACAGACCTGGCACAGAGCTTTTTACATTATTAAAGGCCAGGCATTACACAACAGAAAAGCAATGTCTGTCTTGCATTTTTGTGTCATCCCTCCCCACCCTAGAAAAGCAAAAAAAAAAAAGAAACAAAACGAAAAGGAGACTGATATGAAATACTCACTGACATTTTTAGGTCAACACACGTTCACAACGTCTGTATAATATTCTGATACACCAAAAAATAGTCAATCACTGCAATTTTCTGCCAGCAAAGCATGCTTTTCCAGAATGGCCAGCTCTAATGGGTTCAATTACAATACAAATCACAAAATATAAGAGCATTTGGTTCTCAGTGTCTTTTCCAACAGTAGATGCTATCACATCACTGGAAATGGCAAATTCCACTCTCTGCATAAAGATTTCATACACGAGTTCAAAAGTCTGCAGTGCCTTCCTTCTTTCACTACCACTATACCTCTGAAATCAAAACGTAACTCACATTTCAGACATAATATGCAAAAAATATATCCCTGCAGTCATCATGAAGATTTGCCATCATAAAGCTGATTACAGTGACAATTACACTGAATGTGGAACATTACAAGGCGTAATATCACAAGCTTTTAAAGTCAGTTGGCAACATTACACCAAATGCCTCTCAAAAATCAGATTTCAAGTGCTAGCATCCTTGAAATGCAAAATAAATTTGCTCATGGATCCAAGGTGTCTCCTGAATCTATAGTTGTCTATAGTATAGCTGTATCTTAAGGACACGTGGGGACACAGACTCTGAGCTGGCAGTCAGTTCTCCTTTGTTTTTCACACAGTGGCACTCAAAAACCTGCCACAGATCAAAGTTCACGTGAATTTCCTTCTTTCCAAACCTGCACTCCCCTGTTGGGAACACCCTCAGCAGCCTTGGCTTCCAGTTCAGGATGTATATACTGGGCTTAATTGTGCCTAACAATCGTCTTGGCCAGCGGAAGGCATTTTCAGATGGGAAATGTGCACAACATCTGTTACATTTCCCTGTGCCTGATTTTAACTGCTCCTTCACGAAGGAAGGCGTAAAAATAAAAACATTCATCTCTGCAGTAAAAAGCCCATGTACTCACTGCAGTCAATCCAGCACAGTAAGGCAGTTAAAAATGCTACTCGGAGAACCCTGCAATGGATGGATTTCATTAGAAGGTTTGAGTGGCCTTCAACAACTTCTGTCTACAAAATCAGTCACCCCAGGAGGCAGTGAGGACACTTTCCCAGACACACTGACCAGTGCTGGGCTAAAACTAAGGCATCTATTTATTTTCTTACAGAAGGATCGGTTTTGAAAAATTTCTTTGGATATCAACAATTTCAGGCAACCTTTAGAAGTATTCAGAAGTAAATCCTTACACACAGTGCTTGCTTTCACTTTAGATTTAAGATTCTGAATGAGTAAACAAACTTGGAACTACACTGAGTCATTTCTGCACACACTTTTTAAAAATGAATGGGAAATACCAGAACTGAGTTGATGGGGGAATATTGAGGAGGAAGAACAATTTGAAGAAGGAAGAAAGAGACTGGCTGGTCTTTTAAGAACTGAGCCTAACCCCAGCTGCTGCGTTTCAGCTGGCCTCAAACCCCATTGTGTTTGGGTAGCAAAAGTGAGGCAGGTATTTATTTTTTAAATTAAAAGAGAAGACAAGGAGAACATGGAAGACAGATTTTTGTTTTTTTAAGAGTTGGTCATAGACAGTTTAAGATAGTTTCAGGATTTCAAGTTCACTTTTCTGGTTTTAAACATAAGGCCAAAAAAAAAAAAGAAAAATGTAAACACCTCCCTCTCCCTAAACAGCTCAGTGGCTAGATATTTTTTTTTTTTTTAAAGTAATAACCAAAAGTGTAAATTAATTCCTGTGTTCCAGGAGGAGGGGCTGATCCAATTAGATTTCATCTCCCTCAGTGAGAGGAAAGCTGGTGCAGTGCTTTGTGTGTTCACCTCAGAGCAGACTCTTGCGTGACTTGTCACAACAGAACACGTTTGATTGCTCACTCTCCTGGCTCTGTCTCAGGACAAGGTGGAACAGAGTGCTGCACTTGTGAAGGGAACCAGCCTTCCTTGGAATGAAGATCAAACAGTGAACCCATGCTCTAATAGCATGGACCTCAACAGACACTTTCAGGTATCACAAACATAAAAACCACTCTGTAGTAATTAGTGGCATAACAAAATGCATAACGAAATATAAATTATTCAAGATACTGAGGAGATCAGACCTTTTAAAGTGTGGCTCAGCCTCTTTAGAATCAAATTTGGTCAAGACTCTGTTAATCCTCACGGCATTCTCAAGAATTTGCCTTTTCTGGTTTTTGTATAAAAAGAGTCGGAATTCTCTTCCATCCTGGTGGTTTTTGATGGCTCTAAAGTTTTCATCTTTTGGGGGATTTTTGTTTTGCTTTTTTAGTAACTGACAAAAAAATTTTCATTCTCACTGAGCACTGAAATACAGTTGTAGAGGTTTCCTTTCTCTCTGTACCACAACTTTTAGCACAATGTAAATTAATTTAAAAAATGTATTCATATACTATTTTTCAGTACAATTCCAAGTCAAAGAGAAAGAAAATCTAGCAAAAGCAAGGTTATTTCATTATAAAAAGCAGTTTTGTATTTCTCAAAATATTAAAAATGTATCTCTAAAATCTTTTTGCATAAGCAAGACCTAATACATCAGAGAAGAAAAAAACAAAAATGAAAAATACGGTCAAGCACTAAACCAAATCTCCCAAAAATAACATCAAGAGAAATCCTGTACACATAAAATACAGATCCAGCACTTAGAGAATAAGGAACCATTTTGCACAGAGGGTAAACACCTTCAAACTTGCTCTCACATATCTGAAGCAGGTCCCATTGTGCAGATGCTGTTCAGCATCCAGCTGAGCTGAGCTGAATCCCCTGAGCTGCAGTGACAGAGCAAAGTTATCTCCAGGGAATAGCAAAGGACTCCTCAGGTTTGCTAACTCACCTCAGTCAGCACCACGCTGAGGCCAGCAGGGAAAGAAAGAAGGATTCATTCTGTATTATTATCTCCAGAATCATTCATAAATGCAGGAAGATGTGCTTTCCCTCACCCCTAGTCACCTTTTATTTTTCAACTAAATGCCATCCAGCTTTTAACCAACTACAGGGCTAGAGCTTTTAAAAAGCTTGACTTTTTTTTCTAAACCTGTTCTTATTATTCTCTTTGGAATACTCACTCATGTTTAGCTCCTGTTTTAACATAATTGTAAAGTTTTCTCTAGAATGGAAGTAAAATGTTTGGAAATTCCCTTTTTCCTCTTTCTTGGTTTCAAGTGTCAATATGATTTGTTCTCAAAGTGTTTGAAACATGCTCATACTCAGCACAACTGTCAGTGAAAATAAAGACAGCTGATGTGTACCTGCACAGCTGCTGGTAATTTACAGAGAAACCCTTGGATTTGCATTTTGGCAGCACTCTTTTGCCTGGGTTGGATGTTTTGAAGTTTACATGTCTAAAGATTTGTGGAGATGCATTTTACTGAATCTGCTCTGCATTAAAATGGTACAGAGAAAGCAAAGTGTCACAGACATTTATCATAACAAACCAATATATGAACAACCTGCCATTTGCTCCTCCATGACTTTTAAATGCTACTAATCAGCAAACAGGAGGGCACTACATGCTCTGCAATAGTATGGCAAAGTGAGGGCAGATACATCAAAGTGTACTTCCAGCTGAAGTATAAAAAAAACCTTTTTAGTACTCTAAGATGAAAAAGCCTTGGGATGATAAACATTAAATCATAATTTTACTCCCTCTGAATTAAAAAACAAAACCAAAAAAACAACAACAACAACAAGAAAACACACACAAAAACACAATAAAACATCAGCATAGATCAGATCAGTTCACTGCTTCAAGTACTTTTAGCTTTATCTAAAGAAGTTGCTTTTACAGAAGGATACTTACCAAAGTCTGAACAACTTTTCCTTGATGACTAACATTCCTGGAAATGCACCACGTTTCATTTAGTTCAACGCCTCAAATAAAATGAGAATGTGAACCATTCTGACTCTTGAATATAGAGACAAGAGACTTTTACTTTCTCAACTTGGTCAGCAACAAACCAATATGCAGATTTAAAAATTAAATTACATTCTTTGCTGATTTATTAAACCCATCTGGACTGGAAGATTAAGTCATTCTCCAAGCCCTCTAGGTCATGCATCTGTCCCCTAGAGAAAGAAAACAAACCAGGATATCAGAATTTACCCTAACCCATGATAACCTGAGTCTTGTGAAACACAGGTAGAAAGTCTTGACACAGAAAATTTACCTGGGTCGATTTCCAATTATATATTTACAATGTTCATGACCTGTCAGGACACTAAAAAAAACCCTCAACACTTTTCAAATTATCTGTGATACCTGATTGTCAAATATTTGTCAGGTGTGGTTCCACCACTCCTAGGTAGTAATAGAGCAGTTAAACTCAATTTTCAGTTAGTTCAGGTGAAAGTACTTACACTTGAAATAATTACACCCTTACCATATTTTTTGCACAACCTGATGTACTGAAATAGACGTTTCATATGTTTTTACAACACCTTCTTTGAAACCAGGTCTGAAGAAACAGTTACCTGCACACCTCAGCTAAAAAAAGCAAGCAAGCAGACAAGCCAAAAGATGTATTTGAATTGGGTTTCTAACATTAGCTCATAAGATAACTTATCAGAGGGTAAATAGGTGAAATATTCAAGCAAACTCCATTAAAATGACTGTTCTATATTTAGATGTACAAGCATATTTTTATATCAGTTGTGAATCATTCTACTGAAAGCAAAAGAACTTCAAAGTTGTATCTCCTGTCATAATCTGGCCATCAGAAGTTTTAATACTGACGATTAGGCATGAGTCAGAAAAAAGAAAAAGAAATCAGCTGAAATTCCAGATCCTAGGAAACAGCAGTATCAGCTTGCTGGCTTCTAGCTGGGGGAGGCAAGTTAAACAATCGGCTTTTACAGAGAATCCAAATCTTAAAAGCTTTGTCTTATTTAGGGGATTAAAAAATAAATAGAATTTAGCCTTATGAAAGCTAATTTCATGTCTAGAAATTATTTTTTTCTTACAGACTCAAATATTCTTGTATTTATTCCCCTTAAGACCCCCCTGCAGTCAGAAAGGCCCAGATTTAACCAGCTTTTGCCATACTAAAACACTCCACTGGAGTGTACTATCTCTACACAAGCTAGTGACCATAATTATGGATCATCATGTCTAAAATTCACTAATACTGATATCACCTGCAAAAGTGGACAAGGGAAAAAAAAAGAACAAACAAAAAACTGCCTGTTGAGTGTCAGATGAAATCTGGCAGATCGAAAAAACCCTGACTATAACACAGCATTGACTGAGCTGACAGAATTAGGAGGTGAAAGAGGTAATGCAGTGTTGCCTTAACTATTGGAATTATGTCACCCATTGATTTCCAAAATAAAGGCCAGTGAGAAAAAATTATGCTATGCAGGTGGCAGGGCAGAATAACTGTTTCTTAGCTGAAGTAAAACTATTTAAATAAGCTATTCATCTTNAATTTCATGTCTAGAAATTATTTTTTTCTTACAGACTCAAATATTCTTGTATTTATTCCCCTTAACACCCCCCTGCAGTCAGAAAGGCCCAGATTTAACCAGCTTTTGCCATACTAAAACACTCCATTGGAGTGTACTATCTCTACACAAGCTAGTGACCATAATTATGGATCATCATGTCTAAAATTCACTAATACTGATATCACCTGCAAAAGTGGACAAGGGAAAAAAAAAGAACAAACAAAAAACTGCCTGTTGAGTGTCAGATGAAATCTGGCAGATCGAAAAAACCCTGACTATAACACAGCATTGACTGAGCTGACAGAATTAGGAGGTGAAAGAGGTAATGCAGTGTTGCCTTAACTATTGGAATTATGTCACCCATTGATTTCCAAAATAAAGGCCAGTGAGAAAAAATTATGCAGGTGGCAGGGCAGAATAACCTGTTTCTTAGCTGAAGTAAAACTATTTAAATAAGCTATTCATCTTATTACAATTGTCTTTTTGGTCAATGAAAAAGACATTCCATGTCATTACCCTCCCTCTCGCCCCTGCGGGTTCACTTGCCCAGTATTTGATGATATCTGCACTTATTAGCAAGGAATAAATGCAAGTTAAAAGAACATAAACTTTTGCAAGAGCAAGAACCAAATCCTTCCAAGCTGTCTGCAGCCTCTTGAGCAGCTGACAGGTTTCACAGGCGTTGCTTATTGGCTATACTGCTTGATCCATGGATTAAAATGAAAAACATTTCATTTAATCCGAGATGTATGGAGTCGATCATCTCGAGTGCCATCAAAAGGCACATACAGGACAACAAAACCATCAGACCCATCCACCATGGGTTTAAAAAGGCAGGTCCTGCTTGGCTGCCCTGATCTCCTAAGGTGACCTGCTCAACGGATGAGGGAAAGGCTGTGGATGTGTC
>VZUA01049311.1:0-13044 GCA_013401035.1 Horornis vulcanius
CAGTCTGTCAGAGTGAACCATTCTGACCTTGCAAACAGAGTCACAGAGGCCCTGGCGCCTGGAAACAAATCACACCATGTGCAATGGGTGGTTCCTTACAATACTGCTAAATATTATTGATATTTTCATCATCCAGTCTCGACACACAACAGAACCTCTTACCATGTGAGTGTTATAATAACTATAAAACACTTCAGAAATAATGTAGAATGGTTTTATCTTTTCTAATGCTGCCTTCATATATTCCTGTTTTCAATATACAATGAACGCTCACACACATGCTCAAAAACTAACATTACACTAGAAAAATAAAGGAAAAACAGCTGCCAAATGGAACAGAATTTCTAGTTCCATATTTTTCTTTCAAATTTTAAAGCAATTTTCTACATCTTTAGGCAAATAAAAACCTTTAAAAAAACTTGTTTTCCTAAGAAAGTAATTTTCATTTATTTGACTAGTTCTACCAAAATACCTATACTAAAATGAACTGCTTTGTCTAATCTTCCAGTACCTCAACTTGTATCCTGAGTAAGATTCTTTGCACTGTTTAGCTTCAATATCCAACCACCTCTTTCCTGATGTAAATCCTCTCATAGAACTTCAAACACTAATCCTGATTTTTGTTACAAAGATGCATACAATTAGCTATTCCCACCCCACAACCATTTCCCATTCCCCACTGAACACTTGCATTGCTACAGTTGGACTGCCACAAATATTCTCCATATTCTCCCTTTTCCAAGTCAGTCTTTACTAAGACAACTCATGATAACTACATTCATAAAAACTCCTTATATATATAATATAAATACTTCACTACCAATATTTCACTATAGTTTTCAACAGGCAAATAACTACACTTACACCAGTCTATAATGATAACTGAACTGAACATTTTAGTTTACAACAGCTTGCAGCAACACACAAACAGGCACAGTAGGTTGACAACCAACACTTCCCCAAACAATATCATCACTGCAGTTTAAATCCAACTCCTACGAAGGCTTGCAGAGCAATGGAAGCTGAGGTCCAGGGTCATAAAATTTTCTACAAAAATATTAGGGAGAGCATTAGGTCTTCATTCGAGCTGTTTGTCTGGATTTTGGCTTTCCCAAAAATTTGTGAACCTAAACATATTTTTAAATAAGACTACACATTTTCTTCAGCAAAACATCTGCCTAATCAAAAATAAGACTTAGAGACTCATAAACCACAGACTGAAGCAAGCTCCCTTCTGTCCTTCCTCCCTCTCTTTCTAATATTGAATGTTTTAAAAACAAATTTCACCTGAAAATTTCTCTGAGATGAAGCAAATTCTGCTCTTCTGAAATAGGATTCATCACAACCATATAATTCATAAATATTTAATGACACAACATGCACTAAAAAGAGACTGAAAGCCTGAAATCATTAGATGTCCCAGCACAAGAAATAATAAGGAGAAATAACATTCCTCTGCAAGTGTAATTTCAAAGTCCTTTCAGAGAGGGATCTAAAGACTGTCAGCTTGGTTGCTCTGCTACTGTATATTAAACAAGCAAGTAATTAAACTATTGGTTTTGATTCATGGAAATGCCAAAAAGATTGTAGATAAAGTATACAAAATGAATGATTTTTTTTCCTTTTTTTTCTTCTTTTCTTTTTTGGAAAGGGACTATCAGGAAGGTAGCAAAAGTCAGGTAAAGCATCAAAATGGGCAAAGTAATGACAACAGAAAACAACAAAATCAAGCACCTTTTCATTTTAGAGACCATCTAGAAAAACATTACAGCAGTAATGCTATTTAAAAGTTATCTCAAAATCCGAAGTCCCTGTGAAACACTTTACTTCCTACCAGTTTAAGGAATCATTATTTTGTTTTCACTAACAGAACACTGACACTCATTCCTAATGCCAGATAAATGCAAATTTGAGCCTCATGTGTTACCTACTGCTTTCTAACAGGCCTTCATTATCTCTTAGTTCTCAGCTAAGACTCGTGCACCAATCCAGCAAAACAGTTTAGAAGGTACTTAATTTTCAGTATTTGCATAATAACACTGAACAGGATAAATAATATGCATACTTACTGCCAAGCATCAGCACTATGCCAATTTAAAGCCTTATTCTTTAACATTTCAGAAATAATTTTGAAAGCAAATTAAATGACATATATAAAGTATTCCAACAAATCAGTATGCAATGACTTCTGAACAACAAAACACCTGCCAAGACCAATACCTACCAGACACATCCGATTTTTAGTGACTTAAGACCTTGCTAAATTTCTGCAAACATTAATGCTAAAAAACCTTGATATTGATATAAATGATATAAATTGATATAAATGTTTTTGACTCCTCATGCACTACGACAGAGCATTATTTTGATAAAGTAATAGGCATCACTGCAGTGCCAATACAGAAATTCTGTACTTTGGAGTATCTACAAATGTAGACAAATACAGCTGTTGTTACGTGTTACAATGCAAATCTGATGAGCTACGCTGGGAATATTCAGTATTGCAGTGCAAATTGATGAGAGGAGAAACACATAGTCTGAATAAAATAAAAATGTTTATTTAAATCTCACAATTAGGACATTTTGTTTAGTATTGTCCAAAAGATTAAAACCAGCTTTTTTTCCCCAAGACCTCTTTACAGTTTTTCAAGTTTGCTACTAGAATAGCCACACCATTTTCAAGAGGAGAAGGCCTTTGGAAGCGCTCTGCAAATCTGAAAAATTCTACCCTGTTACTGTAACAATCTATAGGGACCTATGCAAACACCTGCTCCCCTCTGAAGGTACCCTCAGCCCTCCCACCCTGACACATCCCCCTCAGGGATTAGAGTCTTAGGAACCTCCACTCTGAAGCCTTTTATACCTTGGGATGCCCCTCACAGTTGAAGCGCTGGTGGAGAAGAGATCTTTCAACAATTTTCCAGTCTGTTCCTTCTAGGAATACGGTTGGCAGACTGTCTCGAAATTTAAGGGAAGGGAGGAGGAACTAGCCTTACTTAAGGGCTTCTGCAAAAAGCCTTTCAACAGCTCAGTCGCTGAGAGAACAAGTGAAATGTAATTGCACAGTCCCCACTAACACTGCACGGACACTGAGGGTGCCGGGTTAGTCACAATCAGGGCCAGATCCAATCCTTTCCAACAGGAATCACATTCAACTCACACAAGTTTCCTTTTTACCAGTAAAGCTTTCTAAATGCTGATTATGAAGCTGCTTTTCCCATACAACCCATTTTTATCCATAGTTTCTGCGCACATCATTATGTGGAGAGGTAACTCCTTCACTACAAAAACTTACATGCAAAACATGAAAGGCTTCAAATTCTGACATTGACTGTTTAGCATGGATACTCAGAATTATCCTGTAGCTTTAGGGACAATCATATTTCTCTCCCCAGTACCCAAAGGAAGCCAGGAGGTATTTTATCAGCAAACAAAACAAACTAAGATTTGGTTGGTCCTTAAATAACTAACTAAATAAATAAATAAATACCACAATTACATATGCATTTGAACACTGCACTTGGAAAACATGAGTTATAAACTACAAGGATGCACAAGGAACACATTGCACCAAACATGTCTAAGAGTTTTGCTTGATAAATTACTGGTGGAGTAGAGAAAGACAAGAAGAATGAACGTAATTTATTAAGACTTTCTTTAAAGCGTCCATCTCCCCCTAGAGCCTATGGAAATAACAAAGCAACAAAACCATGTAGCTCTGTAAGAATAACTTAAATCTAAGTGAGAAAAAATCTGTAGGAAGGCAAAAAAGACACTTGAGATCTTATTTTAATAAGGAGAAAATATGGATTATACTGGTCAACTCAGTTTGATGCACAAAAAAAATTGCCTACACAGCACCAAAATATTTGAAAGTAATCAATTTGCATTCTGTAATCATTCCTATTAGGATTTGAGCTACAGAAGTCAACAAGGTTTTTCTTGGAGACTTAACATATCAAGATTTGGCCCTCTGTAGTAAGCATGGCCAATTTGTCTGAAGCTGTTTATTTACACGCTAAAGACATTCTATACACACATAAGCTGACAATGATGGAAAGCGACAGTATTTTTAACTTTTGCTGAAATAGGGAACATTATAAATATATTAAATAATATAAATAAATGTAATTGACATAACTGAAGCTGCAGATGCTGGAGAAGAAAGAATGACTGACATGTATAAAACTGAGTAATTCAATTTTCTGCAAATTCACAAAAGGATTCGTGTGACAGATGACAAATCGAATGAGAGGATTACACATTGTAACTATAAAAAGGCAAATCCTATAAAGTACATACACAGTTGTAATATGCAAGACAAGTGGATAATCCCATGTTCAATGTTAAGTTATATGACTTGACCCATTGTTTCCAATAGCATCTCCATATCCTCCAATTTTCCCAGCATGTAAAAGTATTAACTTCATCACTAGCAAAGTCAATGGAAACTGCAAACACACAGATCAAAGGCTGTCAAACTAAAATATTTTACTATGACTACAGGCTTTGCGCAACACATTCTTCTCATTGCACTCTGAGCCATAAACCACAACAAAGGAAACAAAATTATAAGAAGCTGAATAAAATCATCTGAAAAATGGATTCAAATAAATGTTTAATAAATAAGTAAATGAAAACAAGTAGGCTCCACAGCTTTCACATATTGCTGCCTTAATTCTTGTAAGTTTTCTCAATACTGCAATACCAATTAAATTAACATTATTATAATACATATTTTGAAGAGATTGAATTAGAACTCGCATTAGAAGTACTATACTTGGAAAAGTAGCAGCTCCCATGAATGAATCTAGCAACACCTCTGACCAAATGTCTCACAAGGGGGAAAAAAAGAGAAAAACAAGAAATAAACTAAAAGTTTCATAGTAAGTAGTGGAATTGACAAGGAAACTAAACTCAGCTTTTTCCAGCACTCCGCCTTGCACAGGAAAAAAGCAGCAGGTGTGTGTGTGTGTGTGTGTGTGTGTGTGTAGAATTTTTCAGCACAGAGAATGTAACTTTTAAAGATAGGAAAAGTACTCTCCTGTCATTCAAAGATTTAAAACTATTCAGAATGTCTAAAAGTGCATTTAAAGGGAAATGTGAAAGCAGGTTATGAAATGAGGGGGGCTGCTATTTTTTAGAGATAAGAGACATCTTATCCCGAGGAAAAAGACAAAATATTTAAAGTTATTTTTCCATCAGACATTTCAGTGATTCAATTTAAAATTAGGACCTTAGCACATGCTCTGTAATATCATATTTGAATCACCAACATCGAACATTCAAAAACTAAACACTTAAACTACTTAAAGGTGGACATATTGTGCAATTGTTCTTTGAACTGATCTTTGTATTTTCCACCTTTTAAGATTACAAAATCGTGTACAATTTTTATGTACACTACATCCTCCAAAAAAGAAAAAAAATTAAACCTAAACCATTTTTTTTTTTTTTTGTCTCAAATCCCTGATGTCATATTTTAGGTTCCATCCTACAACCAAGAACAAGAGGACTATTTTAAGGCGGGAGTGGGGCTTTTTGTTATGCTTCATCTTGATTTTATTAATTTCTGAAATGAGTTACCAGGAATCTGCAATATGAATCTATTCCTTGGACACACGGTACCCTCGGAAAAACAGCTACCTTTATCTAATGTACGGCATTGTCACTCAGCTTACCCACGTTCAGCTAAAATCATTCAGGAACTGGTATAAAAGCACTTGATCCACCACTCCGAGAAAGCATGTAAGGTTTCTGAAATGGTTTTAAGCGTTACTGCCTTACACAGAAACTCAAACTTAGGAGATTTCTCAGTCTCAATGATCCAGGCATGGGTTGGTTGTTGCAATGACTGCCTTGCGCTTTACTGGAGCACGGAAATTAATGGATCTCCTACAACACACCGTATTTCTGCCGCTCACCGGGGGGCCACAGCAGCGCTCCCGAGGGGCAATTAAAACATTTTTAATTAGCGCGAATCGTCCCCACGAGGGCATTTCAAATCGGCGAGGAGGGACAGGAGGATGGTGGGGCAGGGAGGGGGCGGCGGGAGCGGAGGGCACGGGGGCGGCTCCGCCTCAGGGAGCGGCGGCAGCGCAGCCCCGGGGCTGACCCTCAGCGCCCACCCCCCGCTCCTCCCGCCGGAACGATCGGCACCGGGGACGGGAAGAAGGAAGGTGAAATTAACACAAAATGGAGACTTACAGTCCCGCTGTGACACGCCTGCGCGGCCCCGCCTGTGGCGGCGCGGGGCTGAAGGGCGGGGCCGCCGCGCTGTCAGGGCCCGCCGGGACGGGCTGAGGGGCATTGGCGCCTGAGCTGCGGCCGGTTTTCTCGCTTGTGGCTGGCACAGGAGGATCGTGAGGGCATCTTTCGTTCCCTCACGGCTCCTTGGCCGCGGTGGCCGCCCCTCAGGTGCCAGCCCCTCGCCGGAGATGAGGGACACCTGGGGAGTGCAGGAGCGCCGTGCTCAGGGCCAGCCTCACAAATTGTGTGGACGCTTCCTTTGGCAGTACGAGTAGCTCGCACCTTTACGAATTATGTTACAGCGTGTGCTGTGCTTGTGCTTCTGCCCTGCGTATCTAGTTTAGAACTTACTGGAGACAAGAGTTGCAATGCTACCATGCATTTTGCTCTCATATTGCCTTAATTTTTAGTTCTGTGTAGCAACAGTGAGTCTATCACTCCGTGCTTCCATGCAGGCAGTGATTTCCCTGCAGTTCCCTGGCACAGACACGCATGTTGGAGCTCCTTCAGTTCAATATTGGAGTCACCCCAGGGCTCTTCTGTAGCAGCAGCTCCTTCCAGAGCAGCACATCCAGCACCATCATCAGCTTCTGCCATTAAGTATTTCTCCTTCCAGCTTTTTCCTGAAAGAAAAAGGCACGGTTACTGCATTGCTTTATTGCTTTCGTTCATTT
This sequence comes from Horornis vulcanius, assembly GCA_013401035.1. Taxonomy (NCBI): domain Eukaryota; kingdom Metazoa; phylum Chordata; class Aves; order Passeriformes; family Scotocercidae; genus Horornis; species Horornis vulcanius. Next base: position 6,924 of record VZUA01049311.1, read on the forward strand.
GGATTGAGCTTTTTTGGTGAAGACACGGTCTTACAGCAGAAGGCAAGGTTTCCAATGGGACTTTGGTTTATAGAGAGTTCCATTTGGTACCCAAGAAAGCTCTCTTACACAGCTACTTTTGTGTATATCCACTGTAAAGGGATGAAGTTGCTGAACATTACTGTTATTCCAGCACTTCAAGCAATCAGAGACGCTGGGCTCAAGCCCAAACCTTGAACTTTATTTTATATGCTGAACAGCACTGGTATGAAAGACACGTTTGATGTTATTTGCTGGAGCCAGTACCACTAAGAATTAATGCAAGACACTGCTGTATTCATGGACAGTGCCACAAATAATGACCAATACTCCAGTTACCACAGTTTTATCCTGTAAACTCACATTGAAGATGTCATCAACCTGTGAATGTGGTATCAAGTGTCATTACTACTGAATGCCAGTGGAACACCAAGATTGCTTTTGGATGCCACTGCCGTGCATTATGCCTCAGTATCTGTACTTCCATACAGCAAAGTCCCTTGTCTAATCCCAAAAACCACTCTGTGCTGAAGTGACAGCATCAATTCCCCCTGCTGTTACACATTTTGTCAGCCCTTTGTGACATTGCACAGCAACAGGTCCCTTGAGACATTTGTCTGCAAAGCTACCCTAGATATGTCCCTTTTACAATGTGTACACCTGTCTTTGAGGATTATGCAATTGAGAATCTAGTAGTGGCTGCTACTCCTATATGCACTTGATCCTGAGAAACATCCTAACCACTCATTTTGTTTGAAACAAACAGTGGGAGCAATTCCCTTATCTAGTACAAGTGATGTATTTTGCCATCACAGCGTCACTTACTTTCTAATGATCACACATTTACCCTCCTGACGTTTTACTGTCATTAATTGTTAAGGAGACCGTATCATTAGTGAAACCAAAGATCATCAGGCTTGTACCTGCACAATTTCACTGCCATTTGCAGATTGAAATCCATCCAAATCAAGGGATGCTGTGTGAGATGATGTGCCCATCACACCCTGATGAAAATACACTCCTTTTATGTGAGTTGTCTTGTTGACTCATACTTTTAAAAAGGATTCAAAAAAAATTTCCTCTTTTAAGGTCAGCAAGAAAAGATAAAGATTTAAGACAGTTTTGTTGTGCCAAGCACATGCTCACGATACTGTGAAAACATTGTACTGAAGTATATGCTGAAAAAGCAGACACTTCAGTAAAACCTCACATCAGAAAATCGGCTTAAATACACCAGAAAGTTTTAAAACCAACAGAAAAACACCACCAACAAACAATCCTGAATGTTATTCAACACTGTTGAAAACAAACTGCAAATTCTAATCTCTTTGAATAGCTCTAGCCATAATTCTCCACTTCTACCTCTGCAACCTCCGTCTGTAACCAGGGATTATGTATTACATTAATACTTGCAACTGCTAAAATACGTGAGAAACACACGAAGAGGTGGGCTACTGCTACATCAGAAGCCTTGGCTTACCAAATAAACAGCTTTAATGTTCTATTATTAATAGAGAAATATAATACATAAGCAGAAGTGAAGTGTGTTTCTAGATAATCTGCTTCTAACATTCAGCTGAGCATGAAATCTCTTGAAGAAAAGCCCGATAGAGATCCCAGGAAAACATTTCTTTAGCTCACTGCTGCTTCTTTGCTTGATGGGGCAGTTCACTTTGTTCCTTTATACTGAGTACTTTATACTTACGCAGAAAGTATTTTTTCTCCCTCTAATCCTAAGAGGAGCACAAGCCCTTAATATCTTGACTGTGCCAATTTCAGTGTTTATAAAAGGTGTTTTACCTGCAAAATGATACTGAGAATCTCTCTTCCTCTGTGATTCATGGGAATTGTATTTATTTTTCAGTTAATTCTATAGTTTCCAATATGAAACTGTCTAAGATTATATGAAATTACAAGTCTTAGATCTGATGTTACATAGCATGTATTTTCAAGCAAACTTTCTATTGTCTTTTGCCTCAATATTTGTTGTGTATCCAAGAAGTAGGGACATAGTAATTCAAAAGAGGTAAAAATTATATAAGTAAATGAAAATCCTGCAGTTTTGTCATATAACAAAGTGATTCTTCTCATGGTCTCTTTCTGCTGGGTTGTGCAATTTAAAGTGTGTGTTTACTTCTTCTTTTGTGTGAAATGATACATAACTCCCCAAAAGCTTCCGTGAGATCTTAGTATGTAGCCATCAGAAAATCAGCAAACTCTCATAGGATTTTTTAAGAAGATTTCACTCTTCTTTCTTTAGTATTCAATTCTAAAGCTATCTTTTTTTGGTTTTATTTAGATGGGACACAGAAATTGTAATGTGTTGGATTAGCACTGTTCTAAGGAGGCTGGACCTTGGGTGTTCATGCACAGTTTCACTTTCACAGCAACTTCTTTATTACTGTGATAACTTGCTTTTAGTAGTTTCTCTTTTCCTCAAAACCAGGAACAATATTCATGTTTTTGGCAGAGTAACAATGATACTGCATCTAACCAAAACAGCCCCTTCTGTGAAGCCAGTCATTAATTCATCTCTGGTAGCTTGTCACCACCAGATGTCTGCTGAGTTTACACCCTGTGCATTTCTCATAACTGCACCCACAAGGCACCCACAAATGACTCTGAATTTTCAATAATAGCACCACATCGTCTTTGGAACTCTCATCTTTCCTACCTCAGCAGCTGCAGCTGACCACAGAACTGCAGCCTCTCTTTGTCTTAGGTGTTGTACCGCTCTCTGGAGTGAAGGACTCTACAAACAACAGAAGAGTGTAAGATTGCTTTTACTTTCAGAATAAGTTTCATCACTCAGGGTTTTGGGAAGTGAGTTTTGCACTGAAAGTAATGAGAAATATTCTACATCCAAAACAGAAAAGCATTTCCAGGTTTATATCAACAAGTACAGAATGTTCTGGTTTTCCGTAAGAAGCATTGGCAGTGAAGCCTACCCCTGCCAATAATGAAGCACATCTGAAGGAAGACTCAAAGCTGTATCTNCACTCACTGAACTCACTCACCAGCTGTAGGTGCAATTAGCTGTGTCCAATTTACATTTGGAGCACAAGGGACCAGCTTTCACAGCACGCTTAAAACAGCAAACACAACAAGCTGGGGTTTGTCAACACAGTGCACAGTTTCTCAGTTCAATGGGAAACTTTACAAAATGTATGTGCAAGGTATAATTACAGCAGCCACAAATAAAATTTCAAAAGGATAATTGAAACACTCATATCTTGGAAAAATAAGCTGGTTAATTGTTGTAGGTTCATAGACGTGTCACAGCACACAATACAATTAATAAAATATAAACACCAATTTTCAAATCAACACAGCTTGATAATTTGAATTCAAATTTTAAGAACAGCAAAAAAACCTTAAAAACCACCACAAATATTTCTTTCATCTGTTTCCTTTTTCATGCTCTCTATGGCCACTGAGACTAGTAGGAGACCAGCCAATTTAGTCAGAAAACTTTGCAGCATAGCAGGGAGTTTTATTTGTTGTCACGTGCAATAGCAGCTGTCTCCATCAAGAATGAAGTTAATCAGTACAGACTAAATAAATTATGTAATTCTTTAGCTTGTTAACATTGTACTTTTGAATGAAGACCAATCTTTGTCTTCTGATGCTGGAAAACTTCCCTTTCAAGTAAATCAATTTTGTGGTTTGAAACTAAGGAGCAGTGAAATTCCTTAATGTATTTTTTACCCAAATATTTTTGGTAACTGAAGATACTCAGTTTACACCAAGGACACAAAGTGTTGAAATTGTGAAAGGCAGAAAAGCAAACGGGTTTATACACAAAGACTTCAGTATTTACTTTACTCATATGATCAGTGGTCATTACATATTTCTAAAAACAACAGTAAAGCTTTTCACTTTGTTTCAGGTTTTATTTTAATTCTTTCTGCAATGCTTGGGAAAAAAAAAGAAATGGTATATGGTGCCTATTTAACTAAAGGAGCAACAAAAACCTTAAGAGCATTTTAATATAAAAAGAACTGGATCTTTAACACAAGCAAAAAAAAAAAGGCAAGAAAGCTTTCCTGTACAACAGAAAACTCATTTAACCTTCAAAATCTGATAGGCAATTTTGTGAGAAACCAGAGTAACTAAAACACATATTACAGTAATTAAATAGAAAAGATGGAGCATCACGTATATTACCTACAGAAGTTGTAAAACAATAGATGGGAATATTAATGCAAAGAATATTTATGTTGTGATACTACAAAGGCATACTTCAAAGTGGAGTACATTTTTGCAAAATCAAGGGAAAATTGCTTTTGTTTTGGCACTTGGTTTGACATGACATGTCATGTCAAAAGAAATTATAAAATATTTTCAAGATACACTAAGTATATTACTTATAAAGTATCGTGTTTTACTGGGAAGGAAGAAGCAAAAGGCAGAAAAGTTGCAGGACAGACACAACTCCTAAAGCAACATGGCTACAGTCTTTGGTCTTCGGTCTTACAGACTACAAAGGCCTCATCTTACAGACAAGCTTGGGATGAAAAGTATGGTTCATATGGATTTACAGAACTTACATAAAATTCAAGGGCTTTTTTACATGAAGGGGTTTTGTTTTGAGAAGCTTGAAATTACGTTTTCCTTCTGAAGATTTCATAAGTTAAGTTGATTCAGAGCTCTGTTTTACAGAGAAAAAGGGACTAAATTTCACTTGTAAGCATCTCACTGGAAGTAACAAAACCAATCACAGGTTTGCTCAAGTATACTTTAAATTGCTTGATGGACTAATGTTGAAGGGCTCAGTATAGCTGGAGTAATGCTCTAAAATTTCCATATGTTGGTGACACAAGGACCTTTTTTTCTAAATCGTATAAAACCTGTTTAAATCAGTTATTGTTTTTAATCAAATTCTACTGGCCTATCTTAGAGCTTCTCCTTTGAATCCATAGATTACCCAAAGGAAATTTACCTTGAGAAGAGTATGATAAAGTATTGACAAAAATGTAACTTACCCTTTGACAAGTCTTGTGCTTGGGAAAAACATTCAGTGGTTGAAACAGCTTTGCCAACAGCTACTTGAATGCCGTTGCAATCTTGACTAGGCCACAGAAAACTCAGAAAGCTGAAGAGTTTCCACACTTCTGATAGATTAAATATTTTGTGTTTTTCTCTTTATGCTCTGTTTTCAGTAGGTAAGGGATATTCTGATATTTTTAGATTTATTTTTGTTTGGTTTCTCTGGAAGATGCTTTTTTCAGGGGGATGGGGGGGTTTGAAAGTGGCCGTAGATTTCATAAACTGTGTCTGCACCTACTTCTATGCAGTCAGCAAAGGAGAGGAGCTAGAAAACACAGGAACAAGTTTTAAACTGTTCTAAAATACTCCCTCATGGTAATTTTTATTGCAGCATATTCTGACCTTTTAAGTCATAAGGAACTGATATTATTACAGTACTTTTGGTAAATGGGAGTCATCAAACCACTGTTCCTCAAGATCATTTCGGAACAGTTGCAAGGACAGTGGATCTCTGGAGCTGCTGGTGGGAAAGGAGTGCACAGAGCAGCACAGTCTCTCCCTGCTCCCGTGCCATTCTGCCCATGTCAGATAACTCACTGGGAGCATCCACCACAGTGGTCCTCCCCTTCTGACCTGCCAAACTGTCTCTATAAATCTCCTGTCACTGCTAAGAGCGCAGAGTGAGCCTCCACAATGGAAATGCCACAGCACAAATACCCAGTGCAATTCAAACTTAGTGTGACTTCACACCAGATATCACAATTATGATTCAGACATTAAGAAACTTGGGTTTGGTGCCAAGTGGTTTTCTCAACATTGTTCAGAATGTGTCAAAACTATTAGTTGAGGCATTAACTGGATGTCACTATGCTTTTTGTTTCTGACATTGGTTTAGGATCACTAGTAGTTTAGGTGATATGTCTTCTTCTTCATATTTGGGAGCTTTAATAAAGTATTATTACATTTCTTTCAATAAGAAACCCATGAAGTGTTGAATAGGTGTTCATTAACTAACAGAAGACCATGACCAGTTTTCTCTGGCATTAATCTGGGAAGATAGTCTGCAAGTAGGAAGGCGGCACTAGAAGCAGGCATGGCATTGTGCTAAGACTGA